>JAAGNO010007536.1:309621-389943 GCA_033439905.1 Ceryle rudis
GTGGTCACACAACCCCCCGAGACAGGTAAACATGCCTACGCCAGCGCACCCACCCCCACTTTCCCACCAGATTTTTTAAAAGAGGGGGAAAAAAAAAAAAAAAAAAAAAAAAGCAAATTCCAACACAATCTAATTGCTTGTGAGCACACATTGTGTGTGCAGGATGGCAAGGCAGCCAGGAAAGCTTCTCTCCATCACCCCAGCCCTCTGCTCCACCTGACAGCGTTTTAGCCTGGAGCATACCTAAGGGCTACAGCACAAACTGCCCACAAGGGGAACAGCAACATGAAAAGCTTCGTTGCATCATTAGGCCAGAATTTGTGCTAATCCCCCAAATTCTGTGGGAGAATGTAAGCACCTAGGAAAGAGCCTCTTTGAAGGGGAGAACTCATGGCTGGTTTTAGACCACCTGTCATCCTTTTCCTTTACTTAATCCCTACCCCATCCCTCAGCCTCGTTTTCTTTATACCAGGAAGAATATTTAAAAGCCCTCCTTCCCTAATTCTAATGCAAGACTCCTGACTGTGAGCAGCATTGTTTTAATAAGCCTTGGCAAAGCATGACCATTTTTCATCAGACAACTAGAAAAATTAATTAATAAATTGAGCCAGCAAGAGGAAGAACAAGAGGAAAAGGGACTCCAGGCTGCACACAATAAAAAGCGGAACATGGTTCCATTGTAAAATGTGGGTCTGCCCACATGAAAGCTAGCCTGCTATGCCCACCACAAGGCTCCAGCCTGGGGTCTGCAAATAAAAATCAAGAGAGGGATGGGCAGAAGGAAACCCTGGTTGCAGTGACAGGGTGGAGCTCAGTGAGAAGCTTCCAGCAGGTAGTGTGTGTCCACTAAACCCTCACTTCTCCATCACCTGCCAGGGCACCAGGCTATGCAAAGCTTGTAACTCAAGCAGTGACTGTTGCCAGGGGATTTATGATGGATGTATGTGTTCCCTTCTCTCTCCCCTTTTCCCCTTCTTAATTTTGGCTCGGTGAACAATGCTTTACCATCCAGGAGCAGAAGTTTGTGCTGCAGGGGCTTCTGCCTTTCCCACAGGTGGCACAGCTGAGATCCTGACTTCCTGGGGACTGAAAAACTCCCACAGCACGTGTTGAAGAGAAGGGTTGGTCTTCATCCCAGATAAAAACTGTATTCCTCAGTATTGTCCCATACAGGTGTCAGCATCAGCCCACACTGCCTCCCAAGGCAGGGCTTGTCCCCCTAGTTGCTGGGTTAAAAGGAGCATTTCCAGATCATTCATCTTCAGAAGTCTTCTACATGCCTTGTAAAATTCTCAAGGGCTACTTGGCTCTATGGGTTTGGAGCTTGACACCCAAAGGCTCTGGCCTTTTCACAGTGAAGCTCAAAAATGTCTTAGTCATAAAAAGTCACTTGACTAGCCCAGCAGCTTTGTGTCACTGATATTAACCCACCCTGTGGCAGTGAGCCTCCTTCCTTGGAAGGACACTATACTTCAACTGCTATTCTGTCAGCATAACTTTCACTGGGACTTACACAATGCAAACAAAATGCTAAAATCAACACCCAAAAGCTGTTGAAATAAATCATCATCATTTCCCCAGGCCTCCCCTTTCTTCAGGCCCTGATTCAGAGACTTCCGTCTCTGCACAACTTTTAAACTTTGGTTTACCCTGTGAAATCAGTGGGGTAGCTCATACATGTCCAGGCAAAGCCCACAGGGGCTCAAAAACTTCAGCTGTTCAGCACCAGTGGATATACTCAAAACAAGACTTATCACTGCAAAAGTGTGCTTTAGGTTTACACCCTCCCAGGAACAGGGGATGCATGTTGTGTTATATGACCAGATTACCTCAGCAGATGCAGACACCATCATAGAATGGTTTGAGTTGCAAGGGACCATAAAGATTACCTTGTTCCAACCCTTCTGCCACGGTTCTTCTACTAGACCAGGTTGCTCAAAGCCCCATCCAGCCCGGCCTTGAACACTTCCAGGGATGGAGCATCCACAACCTCATTGGGCTTACATGTTCCTCACAATTCTACAGCTTTGTTCTCCCTAACACTTGTCCATAATGCATATTTTTAAGACTCTGAAATAGCCATTTCCAAATTTAAAAGGTTTTGACACTTACCAGATTGCACAGACAGGGGTCTGTCTCTGATTTTAAAAGTCCATTTTCTCCTGTAACATGCTACTTTAAAAGACCCCAAACCTCATCACACACCAATCTCAAAACCTACCTTGGTCAACTATATGCTGCCCATAATGAAAACTACACCTCGGTGGATTTACCAACAACGAGAGCAGTGAAGAGAGGGTTAGTATGTCACAGGGCTGTGTCAAATCTCTCAAAATTTCTGCATTTCAGATTTTTGCATTTAAAAAAAATATTTTGAAACAGGATTTTAGACACCACAACATTTTAGCCCTGTTTGGCATTGCAGCTGATGAACAATCCAGATCTACTCTAATCTGCTCTGAGATTTCCCACATTTTGCATGCTCTGCACAAAACCAGGTTATGGGATTCTGAAACAGTCTAGACAAATTATATTGCAAAGGTTTCCCACTACAAGCTGCAAGGAGAATATGTTGGCTAATCACATGCAAGGAGTATGCCTGAGAAGCAAGAAGTTCAACAGGCAGAAAAGGAGAAGAAAAAGAAGTTGTTCATGCTTAAAGTGATGAAAAAGTCTCATTAAGCCTCTCTGTGGTAGCAAGAATCACCCAAATCCATTAGTGCAGCTCAGCAGTATCTGCAGAGGTACTGATACCAGTAAAAATGCACCCTGGCATCTCCTGGCTTTAGTTATTTTCATATACTTCTGGAGAAAGTAGCACAACCTACACTCAGAGCTCAGCTGCTGAAGAGCGTTTCTGCTTGGCTATTATAGACAACACCAAACTGGCAGATCTTAACATGAAGAGCTGTAACTGCAGATTTCTGGAGGAAAGCTCTTGGTTTTGTTCTGTAGGTGCCTAGTGCCTGGCATCAAAGTTGTGGCTGGTAGCCAAGCTTCCTAGATATCACTACAAGATAGGTAAGTAACAATTAGGAATCCCACTGAAATAAAGTTTTGCGATTGAAACAACACGAAAAAGAAAAATCAACACATCTTCATTTCAGTGGATTTGGGATCTCGCAAGAAATATTTCCCTAAGACTTGCTAAATTATTTCTCTCTTACTTAAGCTTACCAAATTCTAGGGGCAGTATGGCCAAGAAAAATACCTGCGTACAATGAGAGTCAACAAAGGAAAGGTTTCTTGCTTAAATGAAGGCTGGAAGGAAGGCAGGAGAGGGCAAGTAAACACTCTGGTTTTTGCTACTTCAGCCCAGACAAAGCATACATTTGCTTTCTGCCAGCAGTCACACCTTTTTGGACCATTTTACCAACATCAAGGGAAACCCCAGATGCCCATTCTGTTTTCTAAAACGTGGCTCACTTCAATGCTTAGGAGAAAAACAATGCCGGGGGAAAGGCTTATTTCTTTTTGGGGTTCCCACCTCACCATTCCCACTGCATGCTCCCCTGGCACAAGCTCTACCAGCTCAGCCTCAGTCCTGCCCCACAGTTAGCATCTTACACACCCAAAAAGGGCTTCCCCCATACTCAGCTTCCTACAGCAGAGGGACCTCACTAGTTAAGGTGCTCCTAAAGGACTGGTCCTGCAGCTCCATCACACTTCCCCAGTTTGGAGACCCACGCTTAATGACAACAAAAATGGTTACAATTAACTGGTGACTGCACGAGCAGCAAAGCCAGAGTGGTATCTCAGATCTGCTGCCACATCTCTCCTACCTCCTGGCCGCTGTTGAGAGGTTTTGTTTTTGTTAGGACCAGCACATCTTGCTATCCATCCTCCAACCTGCATTGCCCTTCACAGGGCTGATTTAGAGGGAGTGGTGAGCAATGCCCAGCCTGAAATCCCATTGCTGCTCAGCTCCAGGCTACTTGGCCACAGACTCTCCAGGCTCCTTCCCCAAAGACCACCACGTTTATGGCAGTGGACAGACAGCCCAGCATCCCCCTACAACAGCCGACATGTTTCCCACTCATTGTCCCACTACAATTGTCCCAGTTCTTCTACAGAAGGGCCACAACAGCACTTTTCATCCCTGAAATGTACGGCACAAATGGGGAGCACAAGCCAAACAAAAGCTACAGCCGCTCTGTTTACCAGGGGAAAAGATCAATGGGCTTCAATGAAAGGACAGGAAGCTGATGTTCTCACTGTAACTTGTTGGTGAAACAGTGAATAGTGCTATCGAGGCTGACAAAGGCTCTTTTTTTTCCCCCTCCTCTGACTTTTTTTAAATGAAGAATCCAGTGGAGAGGGTTATCGTCTAGTTATCAACAGGCCATGAAACAGGGAACATCAGCAACTTTATTCAATGCTTTTGTCTGCTCTTTGAGAGAGTTAAACAGAAGCATCAAAGTGCACACAGACAAACAAAAAAAGCCCCCGACAAAATCAGAAATAAAACAAGAAATAACACAAGCAAAAATACAAACTCTGAAGATAAAAAAAAAAAAAAAATCAAGAAGCAGCACAGATCTGAGAGGTTTACAACCACGTTTGTTCATCATCTTTCCTGCATTCAGAGTGCATAGAGCACCCCAATGGTTTGTCAAGGAAGAGCACGACCAACCTACAGACACAACTAACCTTTCCTTACATCCTTTGCCAGGCCACTGCTGTGACAAGCAGGCCCTTGGAGCCCTACTAGAAGGGCTAGGCATGGTATTTACATGATTAGGCCTTTCTTCAGGTACATCTGGAGCACTCTGGGATGCTCTAGTCTAGTCACCATCTACATCTCGGCATTTACTGGGCACCATAAAAAGGGAGATGTGCCCTGGTGGAAATACCACTGGATTCAAGCCTCCTCATAAGTACGGAGTGGGTTGTCCTACCACAGACATAGTCCCTCTTCCTACCAGGGTTATTCCTCTAGTGAAACATTTTGCAGCTACTCACAGAAGTGTTCTTAAACCTTTGGGTGTTTTAAGAGTGCGGTGGTATGACTGACATTAGAAAGGATGCTGCTGGACAAGGGGCAAACACATGTATAAACATCCTATTCCCCAGCATCTTCAAACTGTATTTGTCATACAGCCTGTGTGTGCACTCAGCTTGCGCATTAAAATAATACAACTGAATATTTAAGTACCTCCCATACATTGTGCACACAACGTGCATCACACGCGTGCATAGATCTGCAATGCTGGTAAAGAATTAAAATGCAATCACACAACTAATACCAAGTGTTTTGCAAATATGAGAAGCAAAAACCCTTTTGCTCTCCCAGGCGTCCTTCAAAATGTCCTAAATATAAAATTTCAGGTTCCATATGCAAAGTGAAGCTGAGCACAGGGGAAATTGAGATTTTCCTTGAAGGCTCAAAGGAAAATTCAGGATTTATATAAAAGACATGAGGTTAGTTATTAGTTCAAAGGACCATAGAAACTGAGAGGACTGATGTCATGGGAAAGCCAAGTAATTGGTTAAAGTGTTTTTTTAAAAGTTAACCCTTTCTTTTGCTGCTTCTGAAGAACTGTAAAGAGTTGGTAAGATTTCCTTCCTGCTTGCTTTGTGCCAGCAGTACAATTCTTCAGGCTTATCACTTGCTGTCTTTTCCTACTGAAAGCTTCTCATACCCATTTTAAACATTAATATTAAGCTGTTACGTGCAGCAGTCTACCCAGCAGCCTGAACACAACCACACATCAGCAAGATCCATCCTCCCTGCTGAACGCACATTGGCTATTGCAAAGCCACCAAGAGACTTTTGGTTCATGCTGACCTCCAAGGGGTCCCTAAGAGCCAGGGCTGCAGATTTGCACGGGGTATGGTCACTCTCGCTCATTCCTCGTGAGAGCCATTTGCCCAAGCTACTGTCATGAAGCTAAATTAAAACAGAAGCCTGTGGGTATTACACTGTTTGGCCCTAACACGGGCAAGCCTGAAAAAGCAGATGGGATACATGCCAGCCTCACAACTGCCCTCCACCTGCTTACCCTCTGATGTTGCTTGCAACCCTCTTGTCTTGCACAGACACACACAGAGGGAGTGATGTAAAGGCAGGTTTGAAGTAATCTCTCCCACCTCTGCCTCCTGGTTCAGACCTCAGTAGAGCCAAACCAAAAGTAAAAGCATGCTGCTGCCTCAGGATGTGCAGCATGTGTCCCTGCACACGGGCAGACAGAACTTGGGCCTTTTTCTAGTATTTCTTTTCATGGGAATTGACAGTGCCTCTAGTAGAGTGGTCTACACCAGGAATAGAGAATGTGTAACCATGACTCACTTCAACTAAAACATACTCAGTCCTTTTATTTTGCTTAATATAAGTGCTGCTCCAGCTAGTCGTTAATTTAAAATTCTATACCTTCCTTGGTGTGGTCCTGGGTTATACATGACCAGGTTTTTCACCAAGTCATGCAAATCAAAATTATTCTCCAGGTATAGTTGAGATGCATTTTATATCTAGATACAGTGTCAAAAATAGCCATGTCTTAACAACTCTGAACTTGGATGCTCCTTCCAGAATAAGAGTTCACTTGACAAGGTATTCAGCAGCAGCTATTACACTTCAAGTGTATATCCTGTCTTAATCCAACAGAACTTTCAGCTTTCTTTTGGAGACATAACAGTTGAATTGATCTTTTCTACAGAGGGACAAATTTAATTTTCCAGCTCCAATTTGGAAAAGAATGCCTGGTCGAGGCAGCACTTAAGCCTCACGGAAGTCAATGGGACCTAAACACGTGTTTACAATTAACCATCTGCTTAAGTGGTGGTCTGAACTGGGTGAAGAAATGCAAGCAGACCCACTGACTTCACAGAAGAAAGAATTACCAGTCTGGGAGAGAATTACAGAATTTGGCCATAGGAGGCTAGAGGATTAGTAACAAATGTGTCATTCCTGTAAGTAATTTACTTAAACCAAGGACATGGCAGGGCTGTTTAGAGTAGGCATTCGGATTAATTTAAAGGAGAGGCTTAAAGCATAATTATCAACCAAGGACAAGTGTAAATTTGTAATAATATATCAGAACCACCAACCGACTTTCAAATGAGATCTGCAGAACCGAACATCCTGCTCAGACTTAATGAATTCCAGCCTGTTTTAGAGCTAGATTGTGACTTCACACAGAAAACTGAGTTAAGTAGCAGTGCAGGCCAGAGAAGTAATTGTGGATCCAAAAAATGAAACCAAAGAACATGTGTAAGAGCCTCCAAATGCTTCCAAAATTATTTTTACAGTAGCATTTTATGAGAAAAATAGGAGAAGCCATCAACAGATCTTAAGGGGTTTAAGCACACAATTCTCTTCGACTGATAAGGGTCCTGCAGACCATCAGACATTTCTCTGGGTGCTCTTAAGATAACTTAGCAGCCAGGATAAATCCCTGTATTTGCCATAGTTAAAGAAACATTATGATTTACAGGCAAGTTTATCACATACATCACCTACCCTCCTTCTTCCTGGGCTTGCTCAGTATTGCTGACACACGAATACATTTGATGAAGTTTGCACACTCCTGTGTTACACAGAAGAGGAAAGCAAGTCATCTCCAGATGTAACTCCAGCTCTGGAAGATCAACAAGAAGTTGAGCAATTAAGACGACTTGGACCAAAAGACTCTCAGGTTTGGTTTTTTTTAATTCTCCTACTTTTAAAAGTGCTCCTGCTGCACTTTTAATGCCTTACAGTCATAGCTGGCTAGGGAAGGTGACCCCCCAAACTGGACTGACACCACTTTTTTCAGTGCCAGGAGCTAAAACTAGTAAGAATTTGAAGAGCATATAAGTGACTGTAGCCCTTGGAGGTAACACAGGGCTTCATCAGCTCCAGGGCAGCTGCATCCCGCTGTGCTCATGCCAAAAGGCTGCAAGTCCTCACAGGACTCCAGGGTAATGGTGGGAAGCATCCCTTCCAAACATCTTTCCCTCCTCTTCACCAGCTCCAAGAGCAGCAGAAACACCAGGCCAGGCATCTGTGCTGGCTTTGCAACAGAAAACACCAATGTCCTTGTGCTCACAGACCTGCAGGGGACTATTCTAAGGCTTTACAGGTAATAACCCAGCTCTGGAAGTCACTAATTAATTCACCACAGATGCTCTGCCCTCTCCACAGTAACTAAATCTGGTAAACGTGTGGGTTGTCAGGCTAGGAAGAGCAGGGTTCTGAAGTACGAGGAGAGATCTGCTATTTCCTCACATTTTCCTTTACTGAACTCAAGGTACAACTCTCCAAGAAATCAACACATTAAAAAAAGTGTTCTTCAGATGCGTGCCAAGTACCTATGGATATAAGGCACAGCAAGCACGTGAGCAAAGCCAGCATTACTCCTGCTGAGGTGATTTACATCTTCCAGAGCCCTGGTAGGGCTGCTGCTGCATTTAGACATAACTGTCTGTCTCCAGCTTCCCAGTATAAGCTCCAGCATAGTGCCCTCCCTGGGACCCTCTCAAACACACCCAAGGGGCAGGTTCTCTGCCTACAGACCCGTTCACAAAAAGGGGACTGCCCAGACCAGTTACCCTGGGCTCCAGGACAAGTGCCAACCCTCCAGTTGCTTAAAGAGATTTTTCCCCAGAACTTAGACATTACACAAACACACAGAGGATTACAGCTGGTTTCAGCAACATATCCAAAAAAAAAAAAAAATTGAAGCAAGTAAAACTCTTGATTTCCAGCAGATCAAGCCATACCTGTCTAAACAGCAGCAAAATACAAACACCTATTTATCTGTTGCCATTCCTTCAAGACCCTGAGATATTTCTGAGGCTGACATCAGTCTTGCATAACATTGAAGACCTTTTTTCCACCACACAAGCCCAATCTCCCAGTTACACCACCAAGAGCAACTCCTTCAGCCAGTGCCTCCCCACCCTCTAAAGTAGCTGCTGAGGAGCCTCTTTAATGACATCACAGCCTCTGTTTCAGGCTGACCCACCAGATCAGCATTAAGAGGTGATCAAAAAGTCCCAAGCTGATCATCTGATGCTTAATTACCACCAGCCCCAACTGGGAAAACAGGTTAGGAGACCATCCCTTTGCCCAAGTGTGGTCTGTGGGACCATCCAAACCTCATCACAATCACTGTGAGGTCTGGTGCAGGAATTTCTCCTGTTGTTTGCTATGGAGTTTAGATCAGCACAGAGGCAAAAAGCAAAGCGAAATGTCAAAGAAGGCCTAGGGGTAACCCAGGATTTGTAATCTGACATGGGTATACCCAGTTCAACATCAGCCTTCCCAGAACAATTCTCCAGTTTGCCACACTGTATTCAGGACAGGCCAGACGTCTGCTAAGGAGGCTCTAGATACACCCCCCCATTTTAGGGAGTCTTTCTGTGCTGGGGTGGACAGAGAGCAGTGTGAACCCCCCCAGTTTTAGGGCTGATCCCCAGATTGATGTCAGGGGCTGGCACTTTGCTCCCTGGGAACAGGATGGGATGAGAATGGTGGAGCAGGTCTCTGCCATGTCATGGAACCGCCAGCCCGACCCGCATGCCACAACCAGCGCCAGGCAGCCGTCTCAGAGGAGCATACACTCCGCAGCTCCTGGCTGGCTTTGGATGCACCAGATGCAGCTGGTCAGCAGGCTGATCAGTAGTGTTTGGCACATGGGCTCCCAAAGCCAGAGAGAAACCACAGCACAGTGCTGGGAATATATGAGTTGTCAGCACCGCAGCAGGAGAGCAAGAGACAGGGATGAATGGAGGCCACTGAGCCGGTTAAATCTGCGCTGCATGCAAAGCGCCTGCCAGAGGACAGACCCACATGAGCCAGGATGCTGGAGAGCCAGGGTTTGGGCAGCTCAGCCAAGGACGTGCAATGAGTCCACAGTCAGGTATCTAAAGGAGGCCCCAGGATTAACATGATGGAGGAGACATAACTCTCCTAGCTTTGAGTCCCCTCTCTTTGTCCCTACACAAAACAGCCGCTGTGGCCCCAGGAAGCCTTTTCCTCAGCTTGCTTTCTCTCACCCTCACTGTAAGACAGGGCCCTTGGCTTCCAAAATACAGTATCTCCACTCAGCAGGTCCCATGCCTTCAAGTCACCTGCTTCCTTGCAAAACCCTCTGTGCCAGGATGCTGCACTCTGTGCGTCCTGCTGGCACAGAAGCTGCTGCCATCGGTGCTATCTGTCACTTGGCACAAGCAGCAAGTGACAGTGGGCTCACAGGAAGCATGAAGAGAAACAAAGCAGGGCTGGAGTGGCAGAGTAAGCCCCTCTGGGAAGTGGACCCCTTCTTCCATTGGAATGTGACATGCAGTGTTGTCTGCAGAGTGGTTTGGAATCAGCGAAAGACATGTCCCTGCCAAAGGAGCTCTCATCAGCCCCTCGTGGCATCTTGCATCCATTATTCTAATTATTCTTTTCTTTTCTTCCTTTCTTTTTTTTTTGACTTTATAACACATTGCATGTAGTATTTTACTCACCTCACCCACGCCCAAGCCAACAAACCCAAGGCGTGATGGTTTCACTAGCAACCACCTCCCATGAGCCCACGTGTGTGGCATGTGGCCCCCACACCCTCTGGGACTCGTCAGGCCAGAATATTGCTCCTCCTTGATCCTGGGCACATATGCACAGACATATGCAGAGCAACGAGACACATTCCTTCTGGCCAGGAGGCAGGAAAGAAGTTCTTTGCTCTTTCACATGGATCCTAAACGTCATAGAGGGGGCTCTTTGCACAGGGGTGCTGGGGGTGCCGGCACTGAGTGCCCCTATAGCTCCCTACAGAAGGCTCCCAGGTGGTGAGTGAAAGGCTGGGGCAAGGCTGCAGGTGGGCAGCCAGGGAAATCTGGTCGATGCAGCATTTCAGCCATGGCAGAGATGTAAATAACACTTGCCATCTTCAAGTAAGCTGGAATGACTGCCCAGACCTTTGCAGAAGTTTACAAGATGTCAGGGCCCTCAAGACAGCCTGACAGGGAGAGTGGCATGCATGGTCTGCAGGCTGGCAGCAGGAGGAAGCAGGGGTGGCCACCAGCTTCTCTCTGGCACCTGCCACAGGAGTGGAGCAGTTGCAGGAGGGAGAAGGTCTGGGAAGAGCAGCCCAGTGTCTGTGCATGCTGGAGGTACGTTAGACTCACAGAAGCACAAGGCGGGTATTTGTAGTGCACTTCTGTACTGCTGTAGTCAGCAGCCTGCTCGTTTCTGTTCTGAACACAGGTAACCAAGCTGGACACCCAAAGGAGGTGCTGCAGATACCCTTGGAGGACTGTCACTCCAGCAGGCCAGGCAGGACGCAAGCCACTCCTGACGTGAACTGACACCTCCCAGAGCTGCCCTGCTTCAGATGCCTTCGCATATTCTGAACAGAGATGCATCCTACAGACGGGCCACTTCCTGCTCTTGCACTGTGATGTGCAATAGTTCGATTGTAACTGGGTTACAGAGCTCTTCTGTACCTAGCATCGACCTGCGGATCCGCTGCAGGTGCACGGCAGTGAGCTGTTGTGTTTGGCACCAGCTGAGGAGAGGGAGCCTTGGGAGGGAGGTTGCTGTCTCCCCCAAAACATCATTTTGGAAGCTCAGGTCCTTCTCTGCAGATGGTGGATGTGGCACTAATGCTGTTGGGCAGCACAGGGCACACAGATCATCCATTAATAGTGGTGCTGGGGAACTTCTTTTTGTGGGATGCTGGGGGCTCTGGGGGTTGGCCTGGGCTCAGAAGGCAACCAGGGAGAAATTCAAAGCAAAGATGTGCATGGAGGGCTAATAGCTATGATGATGTCAATCGCTGGTCAGGCAGTCCCCAAGTTACAAATCACTGGGAACCAGACAAAAGCTGTACACAAGAGAAGTGATCTCCTCGCCAATTCTCCCGCTGCATCCATGTGAGCCATGCAGAGACCAGACACTGAGCTAGGTGGACCACTGCTCCCAGTGAGGAAGGAGGGAGTGGGGCCAGCAATTTTCCTAGCCTCTTCTTGTTCCAGACAGGTGTCTTATCCCCTGGGGGCCCTGGGGAGCAGGGGAGCTTTGTAGTCCTGCCAAGGGACCCGTCTTGCCAGCATGAGACAGGGAGAGCATGCCCCTGCACATGCGTTCCCTCTGCCTGGTTCTGCTGGTCCCTCTGGGATGGGCAGGGATGAAGCTCCCCGGGCCCCACTGCCTGCTGACAGGAGGATAATGTGGGTGTGTAACACTAATGACTGGCCAGGGCAATTCATCAAAGCTCTTTTGTGGCAGCTCATGCCCTGTGAAGACAAAAGAGAGACTCAAGATATTAGATCACCAAAGGCTGAAATAAGGCTTCATCCAAGGGGAAAAACCAAGGAAATGGCCCAACTCTGCGTGTGCACGTGTGATCCAGGCAACCTCCCATCACTTCAAACCACTGGCTCTTGCAGGGCCTCTCGCTGCTCAGCAGGATTAGGCACATCTGGGGGATTCAGGACTCACACCAGCCAGTGGGATCTTTCTGGAGCAGAGTCAGCCAAATCCAAGACGCAGCCCTGGGCTGCTGGCACGATCCTTCCCCTGCTGACACGGGGGCTGGCAGGCTGAGTGGAGAGGCCAGGGATGGAAAGAGACCTGGAGAAGAGACCTGCCAGACAGCTTCCTCTCGAGCCACTGCTGAGCACATTTAATGCTGCAGCATTTGGAAGGAGTCCATGTGGCACATATACACTACGCTAGAGACATATAGAGCAGTTTTCTGACTTGGCAGCAGGCACAGTGCCAGTGCTTGCTTTTTTTTTTTTTTTTAATTTTTTTTTTTTAAGTTTGGCTACTTTTTTACTTGCCTGTCCCACTTCTGAACAGGATCTTCCAACTAGTCATTTGCAATAACCCTGAAAGGCAGGAAACGGCGCGTTCCCACACTGGAGACTGACCGTGACATCACACCAGTAACCGACAGGGAACACTCCCTGCAGCTGCCCTAGCAGCTCCACCCCGCCAGCACACACAGACCAGCCCACCCAGCGCTCATCGGGACAACCAGGAGCCTCCCCAGTCACACACCCACCGAGGCCCGGACAGAAGGGACCTGGCAGCTGTTCATACAGATGTGCACTTCCTATGCTGGATGGCCCAGGAACATCAGCAGCACAAGCAAAGGCTCCAGCTGCCCCTCCTGCCCCCAGAGGAGAAGGCAGAGAGGTAGTGAACATCATTTAACAGTCAACAAGTTCTGAAAGACCTTGTATCCTCCCCGGCGGAGGAGCAGGAGCAGAGGCAGCATGAGGGGAGTCAGGAAGGAGGTCTCAGGGTTGATGGAAATAATCTGGAGAGACTTTCAGTTGTGAGGTTATTGTTCTGAACCTGGTCCAACTGAGGGACCTCAGGAAGCTTTGTCACTACACAGCACCTATTTCATGGCCACGAGTGGGTCATTAGGCTGAAGTTCACATCATTACAAACAGCACTGGCAACCCTGACGTCTTAGCAGAGACGCTGAGGATTTACTTGGGGAGGACACCGTAAATATTCTCCTTTTGTCAGTCCAAATGATCCACCCCACCCAGGGCTAAGGTACGTTGATGGTAAAGCTGCTGCCGCCCTGCTCCGCACCTACTGACTTCAGTCGCCAGAGTGGGGAAAGAGATGCATCAGTGTTTGGTGTCAGGGCAACTGTTGCTTAAATGGTAAAGAATCCCCCCAGAAACGATTAGCTAACATCTGCTAAACTGCTGGCAGCTTGATTTATCTCCCTGTTTAGAAAGCCATGTATTTAAGAAAAAACATCAAATTAGACCCGTTATGTGAAAATACTGGACCTGAGGGCTTTGAGCAGCAAATTCTTGCTACAGAGGAGGACATCTAGTGCTTTTTGTTGCAATTATGCAGGCCGGTTTTTCTGCAGCCGCTTTCCTAGCAGTACTGGAAGGCTACTCCTCAAAAGAGGCTTGCTCTGGTAACAGTGGGAGTTAATATGTTTTTTTTCGCTAGGGTGCAAGTGAAATAAGCTTCAGACTCACATCACCTTATCTTCTGTGGTGTCTTCCACCCAGCTTTCCATCAGAGGCTTCAGCTCTGGGCCAAGCCTTCACCTTTGGAAAATAAACTGAATATAAAGAATTGGGGGGGTTAGTTAGGTAAGTCATTTCTAGTCATATCTCCCCTTGTCCCCTCATCTACCAGACAGAAATTATCATGTTAATCCCAAACTGGCAAATCACCTCCGAGTCCTGGGAAAGTCTCTGTAGCAAGGAAGTAGCTGGGATTTTATTTCAGGCAGTGAACCTATAGACTAATAAAATTTGCATACTTTATAGCCATAATAAATGAACCTGGACCTAACAGGCTCTCAGTGCTTGCTACTTTTTGAATTCAGCCGTCAGAATTTGGCCATAAATATCCCAGCTATACCAGAAATTTTGCTCTATCAGAAGCTGTTCATCTTCAGCCAAACTTTTAGAAGAACAGTCATCCTGCAGCTCTGTCCTACTTAGCTACACTTTCATTTCTTTTTTCCCCATACAAATATATTGCAACCATATATATATTATAAAGAAGGATATGTATCTAGTCTGTCTATATTATACCACGGATATATGTAGTATCTATATTCACATACTATATATAAGCGTTGGTTTGTTTAGAAGTGTAGCATACACTACATTGCTTTGCTGCTTCAGTCATAAGCGAGCACACTGAGCTGCAGCTGTAAAAATAAGAGGAGTAAAAGTCCTTTTATGATGTGTCATCACGTATTTTTTTCCTGTTTATCCAGTAACTCGCAGTGTCAGAAAGGCTGTAAGGCATCCTCAGCTGTTAGTGTGAATTCACAAAGTCTCTGCTATATAGAGAGACTTCACTTTTGCTCACTTTTGCTTTGAATGCTCAGAAATTTAGTAGTCAAGGATTTGAATGAGAGGGCTTGGAGTTCTCACTCTACAAAAGCAGCCCATAGTGCCCAAGGCATGGGCTGAGCCCAGAGCATGCCTTAGAAATTAGTAGAAATGAAGCAGGACCAACACATCCTCACCTGGGATGCCCTATCTGCTGGCAGAACTTCTCCAGCCACATCAGCCCCATCCCTGGTCATCCATCTCCTTCACCACCATCCATCACCCCATGACATCCCCCCGCTCCCTGCTTGTACTGGGCTGCAAAACAGGACACCAGTACTACCAAAATCAGCAGCTGCACTCCCATCACATGGCATGGGCAAGGGCCACACTGGGTGTGACATCCAACCAGGGACAGGGTGAAAAGCTTCCTCTTCTAGTAAATTCGCACCTGTACCCTAAGGCACAACCTGCATCCCCCATGTTTACGGTTATTCTGCAAGGTGACAGTGGAAAAGGATGTCTGTGGATATTGCTTCTGACTTAGACAAATCACTCCAGCTACAGAGCCTGTTTTAGAGCTGCATTTGCCTACGTGTGATATGCAGATGGAAACAAGCTGAGCCTAGATATGTGCTCAGAATGTGATCCCATGCTACAGGGACAAGCCCCAAAGTCACATTTAGAGACCATCTGTCCCTGACACCGAGTTGAGGTTAGTTATTAACTCTCGGGCCAAATCGTAGTGGCATCTTCTACCCCAAGGCAATTGACAGGCACGACGCATCTTATAAAAGCAAGAAAACAGCAAAGAAAAGGCTTTAATCTTACTGTAAACAAAGCCAGGCAAGGCCAGCACTGCTCCTGTGCAGGAGGAACACGCCCCTGTGGTTGATAGCATCACTGAGACAAGCACTCTCCTAAGATGACAACTTTGTACCGATTCCTATTTTTCTGAGTTCTTATGTTTTCTTTTTCCTTCAGTCATACCCGGCCTTTCCATGGGAAGAAGGAGGGAGCTGAGCAGAACCCAGTGGTAATTAACACACAGCATGGAGCTCTGCTTTGGAGAAGGTGAGGAAATGCGCTGGCTATTATGCAGAGACCGCAGGGACTAAACAAGAGTCACGCTAACGAAGACAGGAAGGATGACAAACTCAGACTCAGGAAAGTGAAGAAAACCATCAGGCTGAAACATAGCAGCGATTTTGTTCTAGCAGCTGTCTTCTGAAACTGAAATTGGGATTAAAAGCAGGTTTATAATGAATGACTCCCCGCACAGACAGCCCAGCAGCGGTCACGTGGAGAACAGATAGCAGGGTGGGATTAGTCACCAGGGAGGTAAAGGAGCTGCAGTTGGTGGTGGAATCCCACAGACCCTGCTCGGGACAAACCCCTTCAAAAAAGGGCAGAGGCATCACATCCCAGGTAGAAAGCTCTCCCTGAGGCTTACTGTCCATAAAAAGTAAAAAGAATAAAACCGAGGACAGCAATTTGTGCATTCTGCTATTCACCCTGGCCAGCAGTATCACAGGGCAGTGACTGGCAACCCCGGCCATAAAATGACCTGACCTGAAAGGCAACTTTTTTCTTTTCTGCTTTTTTCTCAGCTGAGCCACCTACACGGAGCAATCGCTTATCCCCCCAGCTCCCCCTGCTCCAGCAAGCGACAGAGCTGGCAATTCTTCTGTAGGCATTAAGGTCCTGATCTCTCTCCCAGCAAAGTCAAAGGCAAAATTCCCATTGTATGAAGGATCACAACTAATTTCCTGCAAGCCCGGTGAAGTTGTTCCAGCCAGCTTCCCAAAACAAGCCAATGCATTTTTAAAGCCACAGCTGGGGGCCTACTGTATTATAACGTGACCCCTGAGAGGGTAAAAATTGCTGTGAGGTGAGTCTCCTGGCTATTGTTTTAGGCTGCTGACTCAGGAAGACAGGGCTGCCTTGTTTCACATCTGAAAGGGCTCATTTTGGGTTTTTTTTTTTTAGTTTTAATTTATTTCAAGACCACACAGGCTAGAAACGGCTTGGGGCTGTTGGTTCGTGGGCGGAAGGAGGGGTGGGAGGTTTCCTCCATCAAGACAAATTGTGAGGAAATTCAGGGTTCACTAGAAGCAGCTTTCCGGTGCCCCAGGATGGCAGGAGGCCAGCAGAGCTCTCACCAGGGCTCCCCATGGGTGCTGATCCTGGAAATGGTAGTGCCAGGGCAGCAGGTGCAGCTGTCAGAGTGTCCCCTGGGGCAGCCAGGCGGTGGGAGTGACCTTCTGGAGAAGGTGGGAACCAGATCAGAGGGCGCCACGCAGGAAAATGCTGGGGATGGCCAAGCTTGCAGAGGAAGCCGGGGCTGTGGTAGGCGTCATGCAGTTCCTGTGAGCCACTAATAAATGCCAAAGAGGAAGGGACTTGAGCCGAGATGCTGATTAAGGGCCCCTCTGCTCCACAGAGGGTGGAGAAGGGCCTCTCACCACGCAGCCTGGGTCTGTACACATCTAGAAAGCTGGATGCAGCTGCTAAAGCCACTGGCACAGCCTGCTCCACACCATCTCCAGGTCTCCCCAGGTACACAGACCACCAGCAGTCCCTATGAAACAGGAACTGGTCAGTCCATCCCAGGCACGGCTGCGAACGTTGCTGAGGGAGCTGTTGCCCGAGTCTGTTTGACTGGTGCTGGATTAGTCCCCACTGAAACACATGCAAAAATAAAACAGTCCTATCACTTTCCTATCAGCAATTTATGGAACATTAGAGTCTGAACTGGAAAAAGTCCCACTTTGCTGAGAGCAAGATCAGGCGCTCGCGCAGCACTTCACGTACAATTACTTTTAATTCGGCTCAGTTACCAGTGAACTATAATATCTGTGAGAATTTTTTAATGGATCATTTTGTCAGTTTTCCTCCTTACACTTGCTCTGCCTTAGACACTTGTCACCAATTTTATTTAATTAGCACCACAATTGTATTAGCACCACATTTTTTTAAATTTAATTATGCTTCTGCAGTACCCCAGCTTGTTTTGTGCAATTAGCGCTCTACTTTCATACAAATTAATCTCCCTGGAGAACTGCATCGAAAATAGAGAAAGAGAGACCTCATTTAATGGAAATAACAACATCAACTGGCTATATATGTATATAGTCCTATATGTTGCCAAACATACGATTTGAGGTTTGTGCCTCCCCTACACACGAAATGATCAAGCCATTTTCTCAGGAGTGAATTCAGTAATTTCATTTTGTCATGAGCTTTCTGTCCTGGATGTAGCACAGAGAGTTAACTCTGTCTTCTGCTCTATCAGGCAATTTAATCTAAAGAGGGCAGGAGGAAGACTGGTGCCTGTATCTGGTAAACATTTGCTTTATCAGGGAATGTAAGAGTGCCTCTAACAGCCCTTTCTCACTTTAACTGCAGCCACAGAGAATTTGAGGAGGATTTAGGGTATTAAAAGCAACTGGCTGCTCAGTCTCTTCAATGCTCTTTCCATGCTGAGGTTTGTTTAGTGTTTTGACTGCCCTCTGCATAAACAATGATGAACCTGAACCACTAACATATTCGCCATCCTGCTTATACATGAAGAACAAAACACAGCTAATTCCTACGGTGGAAGAAGCCGAGCGGGCTGACTTTACTCATTACCCTTCTTTGTGCCATGGTGTCAGAAACAAGGCAGGAGAGTGGCCCAGGAGGGAGTATTTTGCCCAGTCATTCGCTTTGAGGTTTTTTTATGCCATCTTTTATATTCATTTGCCATCACTTGCACTTCAGCACATGTCTCCATTTAGCCTGTATCTGGAGCTAAACTCTAGCAGTTGCTCTATCACCTGATGACCCCTCCCCAGCAGAGAAGGAGGATCGGGAAAAGGAGAAGCAAGCTGAAATGAGAACAGAATTAATGAAACAGCCAAACTAATATTAATGCCAATATAAGGTATACAGTTATACTCAGCCCAGTGGATGTATGGTGGTCACAACAAACAGGAAGGCAGTCCCCGAGAGCAGAATGGTGAACAAGCCCCTCTGAGGATATGAAGCAGCAAGAGAAGGAGGAAGCACAGCAGCAAGAGGAGCCCTCACCTGCACCAATCTTCCCTCTTTATACTGAGCATGACATTCCTGGTCTGGGACACACCTGCAGCCAGCTCAGGTCAGCTGCCCTGGCTGACTCCAAACTGCTGACAGCCTGCAGACCATGTTTGTGAATAGCCAGTGTGAGAGCAGAATGCAGGACCAAAGGTGTATGTACAACCCCTGCAGCCAAGCGGGTGGGGTGATACAGTTCACCTGGAGTATCACAGCTCGGGGACACAGCAGAGCACGTGGGAGCAGCCTGCAGTGCCAGTGCAACGAAAAGACAGTGAGTGAGGTGACACAGTGACCAGCTGGTTGGTACCCATTCAGCACAAACCAAAAACTACTTCTGAGTTTTATGAAAAAATTGGAGAGATTGGACCTAGTGCAGACACTTGAGGCCATCACCAAAATCACTGGTAAAACCAGCCCATGGTGCATTTTTGCATGTTTGCGCTGCTGACCTTGCTGCTGCCCTCAGAGACTACTGACCATGGTGGCAAACCTTTCCAGACACCCCAAAGCTGGCAGGGTGGCAGAGTCTCATCATCTTCAGGTATCCCTCTTACAGACACCCACTCCTGGGACAACTGCAGCTGCCGCAGCTTATTACACCATGAACTGAGAGTCCACAAAGCAATCCCAGCAGGCTTGGCTAAAGGCTGCATGGTGAAAAAGAGGCAGAGGAATTTGTGCCTGAAGTTTGTTCATTCACACTCATTTCAGTCCTAAAGCCACGGTACTTTTCTGCCAGTCTTCAGAGGGATGCATTTGAGGAATCCCGTATTGGATAACTGGGAGAGGTTTCTCCTGCAACATGTTGTCCGTGTCACAAAGGAGCTGGAAATATCTGCAGAGAAGGAGAGTTTGGGCACTTCAGATATTATCCCAAATCCTTTTTGTACTTTGGAATGCTGCTAGAAATTCTGTGCAGACACATTGACTGTTTGATCAGAAATACTATAGAAATCACACTTACTGTTATGGTTTCTCCTGCTTGCTCAGACTGATGGAGAACAGATACATTGAGAAGAAAGGCACAAGTGGAAAGCTGATAAAAAAGTGGGGAAGAGTCAATCAGCCACACAGAACTGAAAACAGATCAAAGACCATATCAATGATTAACAGGAGTACATCAGGGGTTTGGTTTTTCAAAGCTTACTCTCAGCCAGCAGAAAATGCAACGTGATGTGCTGCAACCTGGTGTGTTCTCAAGCAAAAGAAAGTCCTCCTTAACACACATCAGCAAACTACAGGCTCGGGATTTCTTTTCACAACTGACTTCTTGAAATTTTTACCCTTTAGCCAGTCAAACAGGCCCTTCTGAGCATGACAACCTTGTCTTAGCCAAGTCAAATTAACTATCAAAGAAATAAAAGTCCAGAACTTGCCTGGATATTTTCTGTGTTCTGGGATAGCTGAACATAGAAAAAAAAAAAATGCCAGAGTGACACTTGGCTTCATCCTGTTGCCACCGACCTGGATTTTGTTGGCTTGTCATCCTTCGGTTCTAGGTATATAAGACAGAAGGAAATTTAGCATCCCTGAGTTTACTTAGTGATAGAGGAACTTAATAAGGTGAAGAGATGCAGATTGTTGTGGAAAAGCAACCAGAATTTCAGAAAATGTCTTCCCCACCATCCCTAGATCCTCTCTGGAGGACACAGGAGCTGTGAACAGCTTGGAAAGAGCGAGCTGTGAGCTGTGCCAGCAGAGTCCTTGTGTGGATGAGCTGTGAGCTGTACAGCAGAGTCATAAGGTTGGAAACGACCTTCAAGATCATCAAGCCCAACCGTCTACTGAACATTATCATGACCACTAAACCATGTCCTGAAGTGCCACCTCTGGATGTTTTCTGAAGCCCTCCAGGGATGGTGATTCCACCCCCTCCCTGGGCAGCCTGTTCCAAGGCCTCACCACTCTCTCAGGAAAAAAAAATTCCTAATATCCAACGTAAACCTCCCCTGGTGCAACTTCAGCCCATTGCCTCTTGTCCTATCACTGGTCACCTGGAAGAAGAGACCAACACCCACCTCACTACAACCTCCCTTCAGGTAGCTGTAGAGAGCAATAAGGTCTCCCCTCAGCCTCCTCTTCTCCAGACTAAACAAACCTAGGTCCCTCAGCTTCTCCTCATAAGACATTTTCTCCAGACCCTAGTGGGTCCTAGTGGACCCAGTCCTTGGGTGGGAGTTGCCTTGTGCCTTTGGCAGAGGGGCTCTTTGACACCCACTCTGGGCAGACACCTACATTTCTGAGCTGCTCCAGTGGGCTGCAGAAGCAGGACACACCTTCATGGGGGAAATCAAGGAAGTGTTGAAGCTGCTTTTGCATTCCTCACAGAATATGCTGCAGTTTGACCTCAAATCAGTCTCTCCAGTCCCATCTCTGTGATGGACCATGATATCCAACATCTTCAGATTATCCCCTTGGCTTTCAGCCCTCTCCCAGCCTCCAGCAGGGTTGCCAGTGTGCATGTGTTAAAAGGGTTGTGTGGGGTCTTTTCTGCTCCAGGGCAAGGTATAGAAAAGAGCCACATTTTCTGTAGTCAGTATGAAACAGTTCCCGTGTTTTCCACCGCAGCAGTGCTGTCTTGCTAAGGCTTGTTATCTTCTGTGTTTGAGCTCATGGGAGGGCTCCAGAGAAGGGCAAAATGCCTGTGTGATACCTTAGTTAGGCTAGAACCAGCATTCCTAGGACAACCTGGCACCTTCAGAGGTTCCCTGGACAGTGACTCTCCATCTTCCCCTCAGGGCCAGCACTCACAAGGGTGGCTGTGGCCAGCATTGCCCTCCCTCAGAGTGCCTGGCAGAGGGGAGGTGACATTTCATCCCTCTCCTCTGCTCACCAAGCCAAGGAGGAGCACATTACGGCTGCATTCGGGGCAGTTGTGTTTCCCAGGCCTTCCCATGGACACCATGAGCACAAAAAGCTGTGGCTGAGTGTCACGGTTTAGCTGCAGTTATTCCTCAGAGGCATTCTGTAGGGGCCTTGTCTACCTTGAGCACCTGCCTCGGTCACGACCAGCAGCGATGTCACCAGCAGCAGGGGTCTTGCAGCGCAGACAGCCGCAGCCATGCCAAAGCATGAGTGACACCTCCATGGTTTATCCAGCGGGGACGAGCTGTGGGGCGAATGCTGCGCTTGGCAACCCCGTATCAGGGGACTGGTGTTACACAGGCGAGGCCGTCGGCACTTCCAGCCCCAGTGTGCACGTACCGCAGCCCCTTCGTCCCTTCTGGCAGGTGTTTGCTGATGCAAAGCACTGGCGGGGGGAAGGTTCTGATCACAACTCGGATGATCACAGGGGTTTCTGCCAGCCTCCCAGGACTGGCATTCCAAGGCTCAGACACATGTCTGGGTGGTACCTCCAGCTAAAGGGTTTCTCGTTAGCACATTAAAGCACCGCTGGCTACAACCCCCTTGTTAGCCCTTGCTGCACAGAGCAGTAGATCCCTTCAGCAGCAGCCCAAGTTACTTTGGAGATTAATGACAGAGTCGTTCAGCTTTGTCCTTTCTATTTGTTAACTAGTTCATTCTGCAAATAATAAATACAGTCGGGAGAGGAAAAAAAAAAACCAAACCAAAACAAACAACAACCCAACCCCATTCTCCAGAACACCACTGTGAGGAGACAGGATTAGAATGACATCAAGTGGCTTTCAGCGTGACTTTGTGCCGTGTCGGGGTAGACATTCATACTGCAATACAATTATTCAGTCAATCCCACTCCCTGGGAAGTCAATGGATACTGTGCCAGGCACTTCAAAGGAAGCAGGATCATGCCCTCCTGTGCATTCTAGGGCTCTAACAGAGGTTGCTAAAAGCAGTTTTTAAACAAAGTAATCCTATTTATTTTTCAGAGAAGCATGCAGAAACACTAGACTTGCTAGCTGCTAAGGGAATTCCATTTTTTTTTCCAGTTAATTGTATTCCTAAGCAGAACAAGAATGAAAACCAAGATCTTTTTTTAATCTTCTGCAAAATGAGAATTTCAAAAACTGCAAAGCTCAGTTTGGATCAATGAAAACCTTGTTTTCTAGTAACATCAAAACATGGGGTTTTTTTCATTTGGATATCTGCTTTATAAGAGATTATGCTTTGCCGTAGAGCATGCAAAATAAGTTTTTCAGTGATGTTTAGTTAGAACGGTCCATCCTGACCTTGTCGGGACTGCATTGTGAACTTTTCATTCTGTTGTTGTGTGTTGGATTTTTTTTTAAATTGACATCCAGAATGGATTGATTTTTCATTCTCTGATAGAGAAAAAAAGGAAGATTTAAGTAGTTCTATCATCTACTACCTCACAACTTGTGTTAAGGGAACATTTATAAAGAGTTAATAAATGACCAACAGATACAACAGACATGAATATTATGTATTATAAATAGTCATAAGCACACAAGTGTTAGGGAAATTGAGAGAAGCCCATTGACCTCTCGTCCTCCGTAGTAACCCCTAAACCATATACTAAACCATCTATTTATCCTGTAGTAACGATGGGTCCAGCTTAGTCTGGACCAAAGCCCACCCCTCACTGAAAGCATGGCCATTCCTGTGAGCACTGTTTTGCACCAGCCCCCGGGGTGACATGTCAGATCTGACGGCCAGTGTCCACAAAAGCTTTGCCTCCATCCAGGCTAAAGTGCCCAGAGTGAGACACAGAGCGAAACACTGGGAGATGTTTATACCCCTGCTCACCTCAGACTGGGCATGAAGCTGGAGGAGATGACAAGATGCAAAGGGGATGGGAACAGAGGGGAGAGTTATGCTCTGCCAGGTCATGAGGCTGGTAGTTCTCGCACTGTCCAACTTCATGCACGGTTTAAAGGCTACAGCAGTGAAAGCAAATCATCTGTCAAGATACATTTCTTGAATCATTTCTAGATTCCTGAGCAAAATTGTCCCCCAGAAGTCCCCTGAGTTTCCCTGTCCCATGCTGGGTCCCGTTTCTGGAGCACGGGTGCTGTTCACACACACCAAGTGATGAAGTAGTGCTGCCCACCACACACAGGGTGGCTGTCAGCGATCCCGCCCTTCACTACGGCAGCTGCTGCTTTAGCTTCATCTGTGAGATGCAAAGCTCTGATGACAGACAGCCTGGGACATGATAATTTATGTACTTCTAATAGAAAGAGCCGTCTTCTCTCAATCCCCCTTTCCAAACAGTCCTCACAAAAATGGAAACAAAAGGTGATCGAAAAGCCCAGGAGGCTGCCAGGGCTGGGCTCTTCAGAACAGCCATCTCCTACCCAGCAAGAACAGGAGAGCCAGGGAGGAAGGGAGACAGAGATAACCCGCAACGCAATTTACTGCCCCAGAACAACCTCCTCAACTACAGGCCCAGCCATAATCATTGGTGAGAAAAACCACTCCCCGCTAACGTGTGAGAGTGATTTACAGCCCGGCTGCCTTCCCAGCACAGCAGCTCTTGCAGCCAGGAACTCCAGGCACCTTGGCTCAGGGCTGCAGCGCCTGGGATCACGTGCAGGTCACAGGGGCCTCTCCCAGAAAGAGGGGTGCTTTATCCTCTGGCCTGACCCTGTGCAGCCACAACCCTTCAAAATGCATCCCCGTTAGAACACAAATGCAATTACGGTAACAGCAACGAAGAGCAGTGCACTGAAATAGTTGTTGCTTTTGAGATATCCCAGTTAATGTTTCTGGTTTACAGAAATCTTAAGAGGCTTATTACATTAGCTCTGTTCCCTTGGTTAAGCAGATTCAGCTTTAAATCACTCTTCCCTGAGAGAGGCAAATGGAACGTATAGGTGGCATGTATTAGAGGAGCTCAGATTTTACCAAAATCAGTTTGAATCAATGCTGGAAATATTTTCTAACTCATTTTAAAAGGGGCATAGATCAGTTTCAATTGAAGCTTGCTTCAGCTATTACAGAATAAAACTAGTTAAACAGACTGCCATCTATTCTAACAATTGCTAACATTATCATTGCTTCCAAACTGAACAAGACATGCCAGGCTCAGGGTTCGATCTGCTGCTGAAGATATGAGATGTCTAAAGGCATTTTTCAAATTTAAATACCAAAGGCATAAAGGTGAGTATCTCAAGGAAGGATTACAACACAAGAAAGGCTTAAAAAAAAAAAAAAAAAAAAAAAAAAAAAGTGAAAGTGTCCAGGAAGAAAGGTCTTTGCTGTGAAGAAACACTCCTGCAATTTTACAAGGTCGTGGGTAAATCTGCCATCAGCACTCTGTGTGTAAGCCTGTACATTTCAACAGAGTTGTGATAGCTCCTACAACATCTGAATTTGGATAGACAAAATTCAGTGGCCCCAGTGGCATCATGGTTGTTGCATTAAATAGTCTTCTCCTCCTATACCTGGTCTTCTGGCACCCTAGGAGAAGCTGCCGTCTGTGTCTCTGTGTGTCTCTTCCTGGCCCTAGTGCTACCTCTGGACCTACATAAGCAACCCTGGAAATGCTGGGTCTGTGGCAGCATGGGTGTCTCCCTGTGCCCCTCCAGCTGCAGTATCAGGTCACCAGATGGTGAGTTCTTCAGACCAGTTCCTGTGTCCCTGAAGTATGAGATAAATCCCAGGAACTAAAAAAAAAAACTATCCCCTCACTCAAAGGTCATGACCATGTGGATTTGTACAGCACAAACCCATATACATCCACGATTCCTGAAATACCTCTTTTGCTCTCCAGTGTCTGAGAGCCGTATGTCCATGGGATAAATAATGCCTATATAGGACTTTAATGATAAAATTAATCACCCTATGTGCTTCCCATCACAGTACCATGAGCTGCTAGAGTTGTCCATTACACTCCACAGGCAGGCATTGCTACTTTTTGTGAAGTCAACACAGCTCAGGTCAATAAAAATAAAGCCACTACTCACAGCATTGCAAGCTTCATTTAACAGCATCACTAACAGAACGAGGAAAAAAAAAAAACATACAAAACAAAATGGGAAATAAAGGTCAAGGTGGAACTCCACTTCCTAATCCTCAGTGGTCCATACGTAAGTCTCCATACATTCCCCCACACCAGGCCTGTTCTATGCCAATTGACCCCTACTCTGGCTAATTCTCTGGCTCTTATTCTGCTGCAAAATTGTTCCTGTTTTATTACAAAAGGGGAAACTGAGGTTCAAAAGGAGAAAGAAAGGGAAAAAGAGCCTTGCCCAACCTCAAGGATTGCACTGCAAAGAGATGGCACTTTGCCAGTCCTAGCAGACACAAGGCTTATAAAAATTATCCATAGGAATTCTTGCAGAATTTTAACGACTGGCCACTATTGTTATCATCATTATGGAAACTATTTTACTGCTATGGGTAAAGTAAGAGCAGTGGCCCCAAGTACAACAGCGAGGCAGCAAAACAAATTTGCTAGGAGCATGCAATGAGTAAAGCCACATCTCCATACCAGACCTGAGATTCTGGCCCAGTGTTTCCCAGTCAGCTTGTTGCCTTTCTAGAGACATCTCCTGCACAAATACAATCAGGTGTCATTCACCCTGAAAGTACTTTTCTACCAATCGACTTATCATTTGTCTTTCTTCAGGCAAATATCAAGTAGTTGGGTAATTTGCAGTTACTTCTAGAAACAGCTCCTCATCCCATCAATAGAGCAGAGGTGGCTTGATAAAAAATGCAGCAAAAAAGAATTAATTGGGTCTTGAATGAGTGAATTAATGGTTTACTAGATCTTAATAAATCCTCTGCTGCTTCCTTGCATATCGCGTGGGAAAAGCTTCAAAGGTGCCTAGAGGGCCAGATTCCCTCATCGCTCGCAAAGACCACAAAGAAAACTACTTACAGTTGGAGGTCTGGGAAGCAGAGGAAGATTTAAAACTTGGGGGAGCTCAGGGGAGCACCTGCTATGTGGGTGCACCAGGCTGCTGGGAGGTGAGGGGGGAAGACAACACCTGTGTGGTGTGACAGAGCTCCATGAAGATCCTGGTGCTCTCCTGCATTGTTGGGAAACATCACAAGAATCAAGGAGCTAAACATCAGAGTGTGCATGCCCTGGCTGGAGGTTAATTGTGGCAGTCAGAGGTCAGTGGTTACAGGGACATGCCTGTTTAAAATTAACAAGGCAGTTACTAGCTTCTATAACTTCTCCTTAAAAAACCATCCCTTGCGTGATGTGAGCTAACTGTGGTGTGTCTGGCAGCGGCTGGACATCATCGTGCCCCTGTAGCCAGGGCAACCACGACTTCTTGTTGCTACTCATTGATGGAACAGGAGCTCTTCTTCCTCACCAGGAAATCAGTGCCTGCTGGTGGCAGTGGGTGACTTGCTAGGGGCTGAACCAGTGGTTTTGCTCCATCCTGAAGTGCTTCACAGGAGTGATGCTCACATGTTCATACAAATGGAAAGCTTCACTGTCTTGGACTGCTGCTGAAAATGAGAAACATATTTCCATGCAACCTTTTAGACTAGTTTTCTTTTAATGATTTTATTCTGTTCAATGACTTAAATCCAGTCTGTGATTTCTTGTTCCTGGAGGTACTGTAAAAGTATAAAATGAAATGACAGGTCCTATCTCAGAGTTTACAGTCTAAATACAAAAAGAGAACAGATGAATAGGCAAAGTACGGAGCATGGCTGAGATTAAACAGGGATAAGATACAGAAAAGGAAGAGATGGGGATAAAAGACTCAGCCCAATGAAATCCTTACAAAAGTTGGAGGAAGATAAGAAGGTCCTCCAAAGGATGTGCTGAAGAAGATTAAAGAGGTAGGAGGACAGGCAGGAAATGGAAGCCAAAGCAGAAGGTTTCCAGAGAAGCAGCACCGCCTGCCTCGATGGGTGCTGGCGGGCTGAGAGAAGAGTGTAACAAGAACAGTTTGACCACATCCCCGCTGCCCTTTTCAGCATTTTTCAGTGGAAGTTCAGGGGTATCTATTGCTGCAAACCACCAGGGGGGAAAGGGGTTGTTGGTTTTGGGGTTTGGTTTTGGTTTTCTTTAACAGGGATAGGGCTTGAGAGATTCCCTGGAGCGTACTCTCTTTATAATCCTTTTGGGATTAAATAACTCCAGCCGCATTTCCCAGAGGGCTGGATCCCCTTTCACTTTGGCAGGCTGGATAGGCAGCTGCAAGCTCTCCCTGCAGAGGGGGGGATGTTAACTATCTCCCTGCCACAGCTTGCCTGCCATGCCCAACATCCTTTAGCCTGGGATCGGCCTGACTTTCACTCTCTAGGCCGGCTACAATACACAGAGCAGCAGAGGGGTGTGCTGCCATCCTTTGAGAAGGATGAGGCTCCGGCAGACTTTGGCACATCCAGACGCGTGGCAGGGGAGCAAATGGCCAGTTGAGCCCGTTTTCCAAATGCCAAGCTGAACACAGTAGCCATGGCCGCACAACAGAGGGTCAAGGGGGGGGGAGAGCAGTGCTGGCTAAAAGGGCAAGGAAAAACATCTTTGTGTACGTGAACATTTCCTTCTGTAATAAATTCACACATTCAGGACATCTACTATACTAAAGCACTGGAAATAGGGCTTGTTTTCCTGGTATGTGGAAGAGAACAGAGGACTGTCTTCTCTTGCCCAGATGAGACAAAGCACTCCTGAGAACATAAAGCCATATCATGTCATCAGATATGGAACCTACCCCAAATTGCAAGTGTCCTGTTCAAGATGCTCTGCTGCATGGCACAGGTGCAGTCTGTTCCCATGGATTTCACACTGTAACTCATGATGGGTCAGTCTCTAGGGAGTGACTTGAAACCTGAACTTCCCTGGTTCAGAGATCATCAGATATGTTTCCTGATTAAAAAACCCTATTACGTGCCTCAGTGCCAGTCTAACCCGAGTAAAAACCTCCCTCATATTATTTTAGTTTTCTATTAGCAACTTTCTTTTATCCCTTTTTTTCAAGGAGTTCTGTGTTACAACATGCCCACTGACTTCGTTTCAGTATTAGGTCTGTAGCTAAAGATGAACCTGTCCGATATCTGCTAGGAAAGGCAAACGTGACAAACCTGCAGTGGTGATACATTTCATTTTGCAAGGATGTGAAGGGTAGTGGAGCAAGAAATCACCTACCGAGACATCAAGGAACTGGAAAACAGACTTTATGCTCCCTGAAAGTGGTACCATGGGAGGAGTGCCATAATTTACACAAGTCACAAAACTTCATTAACGGAAGAACAAATAAATATCATTAGAACCTGACCAGTCCCTGCTCTTTGCTGTCTTCCTTTGGTGGAACTCACAGCACTGGAAAACAACTGAGCAGAAGGCACATTTCTCTGATCTGAACTGGAATGTCCCCAGCACACGGGGACACACGCCGTTCTTCTTGCTTAAGCCAAGCTCCCATGCGGTGCGTGTGGGAGCGCAGCCATCACTGCTTCCCTTTTACTGCTGACAAGGGGGGTGCATCTGCAACTTCACAGATTAAAACAGGGAAATAAACGTTTCAGAGATACCAGCCGGGCTGTGTGGGGTGTCATGTGCACATGGCCCCATGGATCTATCATTTCCCTGGTGTTCCCCTCAGCATGGAAAGTCAGCACGAGTCCTGTGCATCTGCAGCTGTGGGGCTGTAGCTTCCTCCTGCTCCAGCCACACTGGCCAAAATGCTACAGCTCCTTCCTGGGGCGAGATTTTTACCAGCCCAGATGATTTTGTTTGATATGCATTTAGAGAGCAGGCACACCGGGCCCCAAGAGGAGGCGAGCCTTGGGCGGGAGGAAATGGGGGTGGGCAATGCAGCCTCTACGGCACCCAGAGAGGAAGGATGCCCACAGCTCATGCAGCCTGGTTTGATGCTTCAGGATGGGAGTGCTTGAAGACGGCGAGTGCTTGAGGCCACAGGGCTGGTGCGCTGCTTACTGCAACAGACTCCACTTCAGTCCTGCTTTGCGTTGCAGATTCTCTGCAAATAGCACGATCTTTATGTAAATGGCAGGTATATGTGTTTATTCTCTGTGGGCACAGAGTAAATCTAATTAAATCAAAAGGCTTCCAAAGTGCCATTAAGGCAAATTGGTGAAACATATTAAATTACACTCCCACCATTTTCCTGCGGTTTTGGCCTCTCCATCTGAGGGACAAGAGTTTAGAGCAGATAAACTGATGGAAAGTTCCTCACTCTCCAAGGAAAGATGGGAGAACGAGTGGTCTGTTCACATTTTCCCAGAAGTATCACAGTAGCAGTCTGTGAGGGAAGGATTTATTTTAGGAAGAGCTATTTTGAAAGCTAAAGTGTCACATCCTGGCTGGGTCTTTTCATGGTGTTACTATAATCATCCAGTTATGACAAGCTTAATGCAGAAAAAGCAACCTTTTTTTTTTTTTCTATTTTAGGAAAAGAAACAATGTAGCTGGCACATTTTTGGACAAGGGCTGTCATTTTATTTCTTTTTCAGTATTCTTTATACTTTTCCCTCTCATCTAACCCTATTTATCAAGTGCCAGATGTTAGATCTAGGATCCGCCTGTCCTTTTTGGTGTAGAAGTCCATGCTGGCAGCTCTGCCTAGCCCAGCACAATTGGGAGGGTTTTCTGAGTCTAGCACAGTAAGAGCTTTTCTGGCTGGCACACACCCTCCCCAGTTCCCCTGCTCTCACCCAGCTGAGGCTGGATGTAGGAAAGAAACCATGGCTGATGAGAACCCACCATCTCTGCTACCTGAGTTAGTGCTCTTTCACGTTAAACCAACGCATCCAAAGATAGAAATCATCCCACGGGTACCTGTTGCCACGTCAGGAACAAGCCTGCTCTCCCCAGGGTGATGTAACAAGGTGGGCAGCTGTCTTGCTGCTCAGTCTGAGCTGGAGGAGACGAGTGGCAGCTTAGCAGGCGTGAGAGCTGGGGGATGGCCAGGCTGGCTGGTTCCTGCTGGTACCACCACACAGCAGCAGGCGGGTCTTAGGCCTCCCTTCTCCGCTTTGCTCTGCAGGCTGGACTCCAGCTGAAGGCCAGGGTAGCTCAGAGCAGGGCTAGAAGACTGGGTGCTTTCATAAAATAAAATTATTTTCGCAGCTGGAGTTGAAGCACAGTAGCTCATTCTGACTTAAACTGCATTTTCTGTGGACCAGACAGACAAACAAGACAAACACAGACTGCATCTTCCCGTGCACTTAAGTAGCTCCTGCTTTGAATTCCAAGGGCATAAGTAGGAAATTGATATACTTTCTAATTTATTGGAGGGAAGATAACTCTCAGAAAATGAAGGAGACTGTTCTCAATTTATGGGAAGTGGACGCTTTTAAACAGTGAATGAGCGAATGTTGAAAGTCCTGCCTATAGAGCTACATGCACTTAATATTCAGAAGACTCACAGGAGATGTTAAAGTGCCCTCAGCTCAGAAAATTAATAAAATATTATCTCATGAGTGAACTTCAAAAGCTTTGGCAGTTCCATTCATTCCACTTCAGATAAGCAGCCAAAATATTGCAATATCCTGCTAACCTGATGTGAAACATCCAGTTTTCCTTGGCCAGTAACATTAAACTGGAAATGTGTGAACAATCTTTATTATTAAATATTTAGCCATTTCTTCTGCTCTGTTGTGCCTCCCTATGCCTGGATCCAGTAATTCCTGCTTCTAAAGGTGGATCTAGGCCCAGATAGTCAGCAGGCCTTTGATGCAATCCCAAGTGTCTGAAGATGCAGGATTTAAAGACTGCTTTTGGCAAACCTTGCAGGTCTGTAATTAAGGGGTGATGTCTACAGAGATCTCTCTCTGTGGGGCAGGCAGACCTTATTTGGTTGGTGGGTGAAACAACCAAGTTGCAAAAGACATGGTAAGAGGAGACCATCTGAAGAAAGGATGTTTTAGCAAGGTCCTAGACTTTGGTAGCTTTGTGCTCACCTCATTTCCCAGCAAACCACCCACTCCTAGCTACCTGAGGAACAGCTTGGACAGCCTTGGATCTGGGCTCTCAGTTACTTCTCTCTCCCAACACAGTTTTGTTTTTTAATTTTGTTTTCCTCAGGCTCTTCTTGCCTGCCAGCGATGCTAGAACGTAAGCTGTTGGTACATCTAGAGGTACAGCTTATCTGCTCTAGTAACTGAGCCGGATCTCTCTCCCTGCAGGAGAGTCACGGACTCCAGCTACGCTGTGTATCACCACCCAGCAGCTACAACCTGTTTACGAGGAGCTGAAAACCAGCATCCAAAGCCTGCCCAGCGACATCCAAGAGGCCACTCAAAATATCCAAATATCCACAGGCACCACAGCTCTTTTTCTGAGGCTTTTAATTTTGAGCCATAGGGTGTTCCCCAGAGGCAGGAGGAGGAAATAGGAGGTCTCGGGCCGACATGTGCCAACATGTAGGGTTTGTGCTCCACAGCTTGCTGAGGATGCAGGTGGGGGACCTAACAAAGAGATCCCAAATTAACCCCATGTCTGAGTCAACATGTACTAAAGTTTCCCCTTTATGCTTTCCCTGCTGCAACAGCCACTCACCCAGCCAGACACGGGATGGATGGCACATCTCAACAGCATGTCTGTGTGAGGCATCACCGGTGAATGATGTTTTGGCTCCTCGGTGTTACTCTGGCAGTGTAATTCAGGACTGGGAGATCCTGTGCTACTCCTCTCTGCACTGCTCCATGGGTGCCGCTTCCCCAAGGAACCCCAGCAAATGTAGGGAGTAGCAACCTCTCTCCACTTGCTGCTAGAAAAGAAGACAATCTTAAGCAGTGGTAAATAAATTCATGTAAAACCCGCTGTCCATGAATAGATGCTGCTGGGAAATAGGACAGAGATCCATTTCTCAGCCACCTGTTCAACAAGAGGCATTAACACCCAAAACCCAGCATCATCTCAGGGCTGTCTGGTTATCCACATGGCATCAGTTGTCTCTGTTAGCCCAGATACTCACTTCAGCCCAGCCCAAACTGACACTCTTGTCACTGTAGTCTATAGACAGAACAAAAATTTAAATCCCTGTGGCATCTGATTCTCCTCTCATCTCTGCTGCCAGTCCCCCCCACATGAGGAAGGGAGCCCAGGGGAAGCTTTATTAGTCTGTCGATGAACATAAAATGGTAGTGCTTGCAGGATTGTCAATCCAACACAAGTAATGAGTTAAATATATATATATTTATATTTAATTGCCAATTCATCAGTAATTCCCGACAGATGGAATCCTTGCATTTCAGGTCAACTTGACATCCCCAGCACTCAAAGGTCCAAGTGAGCATTGCCAAATTTAATGAGCTGCAGTAACAATGTCTCCACATTATTGGACTAATTACTAGCTTCTGAAAAGAAAAAAGGAGGGGGGGGGGGAGAAAAAGAAAATCCTCTAAACAGATGAAACTTTAATTAACAGCATTTTGAGACGTCACTTATTATGGAGCAAATGCAACTTCAAAGTGAAAATAGCCTCTAGGTGGATAATAGATCTAATGAAAGGTACAGTAGTCAATTTAGTACTAACTTGCTTCATATGTATGGCTTTAAGCCTTCAGAATAACCAGACTTCATGGCAACAGCCAGCACATGCTGCTGCTCGCGATGCAAAGTCTCCTTCCACAGAGCACAGACCGTCCAGAAGGGTTTGGTACGAGGGCTGCAGGTGGATCCCACCTATTGAAACAACCTACAGCACATGGGCACTTCAACTGGTGGCCAGTGAAGCAAAGGCCTGGAAACTTGAGTGGCTTGTTCCGATGCAAGATTTTTACATTAAAAAAAAAATAAAAATACCATTTTCATTAAAAGTAACAGCTACAGCCTGAGACTTCCAGGTTGAAAGTACGGATTCCATTGAAGCCAGTGGAAACATTGCACATTAAACTCATGGAACTAATAATAGAATTTAGCCTTGAATGAATGAATGCCAGGCTAATTTCTTCAAATTAACTTTCAGCAACTTCTGTTCCCCTCTCTCTCTCTCATACACACACACACTCATTCATTCACTTATTTAAACAGACATATTAAAAAAAAAGACAAACCAAACAACACTAGCCTTCAAACGAGTCAAAATATTTTTCCTGTGAACTGAGAAGGAAGAAAAGGAAGAGGTTTGTTGCTATTTCTATTTTCGAATACTGAGCATTGCTCAGATCTGCCATGATGAGGGGCCATGTTAAATTGCCTAGATCAGGTAACAGAAGGCTGCAAAAACCCTTCCTTATCCTGCAGACACCTACTACACCTCCTCGTACCTTGCCCACTTCACACACCAGTGTCATGATCTTTGTAAACACCACTGATGTGAACTGTGACTACACCAGCCCAGAGCGGGCTGGCACCTCCCTGCAGTAAATTCAGATGATCCGGGAAATGCAAATCACACTGGTTTGCACTGGGAGAGCTTGGCTGATATTTGCGTGCATTTAGGTGCATTCCCCAGACAGGGACCCAGAGAGTGAAATTCAGCACTCACCGAGATCCTGTGTGATCTTGCAGGATTTATCCAGCCAACCACTACCCCCCAGGCGGGAGGCAGGGGATGATAAAACCTGGCATCTTCTGGCTGTGCAGAGTGCACACTTGCTGTGAATTGAGCCTGGTATGTATTGCTTGGAGGTGAGGGGGAAGCATCAGATTTGTTTAGGCATCAGGACATATCTCAATTTTCTCCTTGGTTTTCTTCCCACTCCTGCCCCAGTAGGGCCATTATTTCCCACTTCAGAATGGGTACCTTTGCCAACAGAACATAAAGGCGATGGTGAAGGAAAGCTGAAGCCTCTACCCTTGGAGCATTTTCTGCCCTGATGTCGGGACTTTAATTGAAGCCATTTGCTTTGGGAACAAACCAGCAAGTGCTCTCATGCCAGTCCATGGGAACACGTGGGGCTCTGTGAGGCTGTGTTTCCCAGGATGCTGCCAAGGCGCAGCTGGGCAGGGTGGTGGGGAGCAAGATCTGCATCTCCAGCCCTGGCAGGGACCCTGCTCTGCAGGGCTATTCTGGTCACCTTCAGTGTTGCCTTAGGTAGCACTGCTTAGGTTGCCTTAAGTACCTCTAGCCACGCATCCCAGCCACTTACCTTGTTTTTTTCCTTGCGTACGTCTCTGCCCTTCCAAAGCAGTGTGTGCCATGTCCCAGCAAAGCTGATCAGCAAAGTTTTCTGTGCCTTGGTAAAGACCCAGCATCACACCAACAACCGGGCTAGTCAGAATCCAGGACTTTGTGTAATATGGAGAATTCACTATATCATCACCTCTCCCACCTCCCCCCTCAAGATGAAACACTAGAAAAAAAAGAGGCAGCAGCTAAAAGGCTGGTGGCTATGTTTAGCTGGAACAGCATTTGAGGTTCTGAGGGAAAACCCCTGGCTACAAAGCACCTGGCTGATGCAGTTTGCGGGAGAAATAGGTTTCTTCCTATGAGAAGAGGGATCTGACATCAGTGAGTATGTGGGATGTTCAGTTACTGAGACAGAGAGGATCACCGGGACCACAAACCAAGGTGTACGACAGAACGGACTGCAAAGCGTGCTCATGTCACAGGAGGTGCCCTGTTGATGGCTTCCACACTGCTGAGCTGCTCAGAGACGTACAGTGACCTTCATAGCTATCTCCCTGAATGAGCCCCCAAACTAGTTCTTGGGTAGGTCCTAGCCCACTTCAACTACGATTTTCCCCATAACAACAAAAAAAAATGACAGCCACCACTTAAAACATGTGACTTGACTCCTGCTGTGTTCCCAGGTCCAGCCCAAGCTACTGACCCAAGCCATTCCAACCCAGGTTTGAACCTTCACCACCTGGCTTGGGGGCTTTCATGAAGTTTCATGACAGTGCTCGTGTATGTGGCATTGGTTCCTCTTCCAGCCATTGCAGTCTCTTCCAACACCCTCGACTTTAGTTTTGCACATGACTTTTAGGAAACCCTGACCACTGGAGTGGAAGTCTGCAAGGCAGCCTGTGGGTTCCAAGCAGCTAGTTTCCAGGCTTGTGGTTGCCATCTTCTGTTACTGGAAATACCCTAATTATTTTTAAAGCACTTCATTACCCTGACAGCCATCCACCTTATCCCGCATCTGTTGGCCTCTTCAAGGCTTTTTTTTTTTTTTTTAAATACCAATTTCAGACTGCAAATCCATTTCCCAAGGCGGTGATCCTTCCCATGCTAACAGCAGAGGAAAGGCTGTGAAGACACTACACAAGTGGTGGGTTTGGCTGGAGAGCAGGACACAAGGCTGGTATCTCCCATGGCTGTTTGACTAGGCCAAGCAGGTGTAGCTACACAGGCAATGCCCTTTCCCTGACTGAGACCTGAGGGGAGGTAAAATTTCCCCTGGATAGGGAAAGCTGTGAGGTGTCCTGGAAGTTCCTCAAAATAGCCACTTAGGACCTTTGAAGCACCTTCTCTTCAATGTGAGGAGGTCAAAAGTCACCTGGGATGAGCACTTGGCCAAGCCGGAAGATGTGTCACCTCAGGTATAAACAGAAGCACTACCAAAGAACCAGGCAGAGTTTAAGCCCTAGGACAAGAGTCCTGTACTATAGAAATATCCTGACTTGCAACTTTCTTGTACTTCTTTCTCCACTTGCTGCACACAGACACAGAATTCTCACAGCACAGAAGAACAACACATGTCCAGCCTCCTCTTTCTCTTGATGCTTAAAACCAAAACAATTTACAAATTCACCTCCCTCACCAAAGGATGAGGGAGAGCGATCCCCAGTGCAAAGTGTTTCTCCCAGCCCTCTGGTGTCTGTGAGGCACAGCCCTGCAACCTGGGTGTGAGCTTTAGCAGCTGCTTGCAGAATTTCCCCCTGGACCCAGGTCTGTGTTTCAAGCATCTCTCAGAGGCCGTGGGTCTGAGACACGTGTTTGGTTCTTGTCTAGTTATCTCTTAGCCCTGGCTTGCTAGGAAGAAGGGCAGGGAAGAAGATGGATCAAACAGATGATGACAAAGGAGGTGCCTGCACCTTGATTTACTTCAAGTCCTTCAAAGCCTGTTACTGAATGTAAGACAGGAATAAAAAAGAAAACAAAAACAACCCCAAAACCAGTAATGAAAAGCAACTAATGTACCCAATTTTTATGGCCAAAAATAAAGGCACTGGAAGGCAGGCTTTTTAATGGCTATCATTCCTCCTGTGTTATTTGAAGATCCCCCTGTAAACGGGAATCCTGGGTCTGTTTTGCCATCTGTTCCCTCCACTCCTGCCTAGGAATCCTGAAAGGGTATTTATTGTATATGCAGGTTCAGTGAGGCCCAGTTACTATAAACAAATACTGCATGAAATATGGTGGGGCCAGCTTTTTCTACAGCGCCTGTATTTATGAGGAAACAGTATAAAAACAAATATGTAATCTGGAAATAAACCTGTTAAATGAATAAAAAGTCCTACAGAGCAAAACATAATGATTAGCAGAGCCATTCAGTGAAAGACCCTGTTAAGGGAACACATCTGCTGTCATCCACTTTGCATCAGTGCTTTTCCCCCCTGATAAAAATCCATCTAAAAGCAGCCATCAGAAAACCATGGGGGAGGGGAGCAGGGAGAAGGAGATGATACAACCTAAGAGCTGCAAGGCCAACCATGGCACTTTTGCTGGTTCTTGAAATACCTCTTAAGTCCTGCACCCTGCTGTCCACCAAATATAATCTATGTTATTTACAGCATGTACTAGCTACAGATTATAGCCACTCAGCTGAAGGGGGGGAAAAAGGAACAAGAAGTAATAAAGACAAAAAAAAAAAAAAAAAAAAAAAAAGAGTAAGATCAGCAAAGCAATCGAAGGTCAGCATGGTGTGCGGAACAAAGACTCAAATAAAGAACTTGAAGTGCAACATGTTTGTGCACACATGCATAGAAAATAATATATTGCTTTCGACCAATCGCACAGAGCCTGAGCACGGGTTGTATAGAAGAGCAGAGCAAGATAAGTCTGCTGTGGAAATGCAACTCAATCGTGACCTCTGATCACCAGCTTCACTTGCTATTCAGATGCAGGAAGTGCTACTCCAGCTACCTGCTCCTATTAACTCGATAGTTACAGACCCCAAGTAAAATCACAACCAGCTCTGCTCACACTCCACGCCACCCACACAGGCAGGGCCAGCTAAGACAGGCGAGTAACTACACTTGCTGTCACCCGCTCTCCCCGTGATTTGCATTTGCTCCAAGATGTTCTGGGTATTTCCTATCTCAGTTTCTGCTTTCCACTGTGGGTTGCCTGACCTTCCCCATGGAACCTGTTATTAACACTCCAGTCTCTACCAACAACGCAAACAAAACAGGTACAAGCTGATGCAACTCTGGAAAGTGCTGTACCAAACACTGATGCAACCCCCCCGAGAGCCACGATTACACCCCCAGAGCACGTGGGACGAGGATGCCCTGCTTGCTTCCAGTCTGACTCTTGCTCTCGCCTTTGCCTGCCAGCACAAAACCTGACAGAACTCATGTCTTCCGAGTCTGCGGCTTCAAAAAGCTCTGTTTTTAGCCTCCCGCTAACTATTCCCAGGTAAAAGCACTACTCAGACAACGTGCTTTTCCTTCGTCACGCGTGCGACTCCACAGTCAAACTCAAGTGCATTGCCTTGGTTGTGTTTTTAGCATCAGTATCATTTCTGCTTCTTACCCATCAATCAAACTAAAGCAATAAAACCTTCGCCTTCATAGCAAGGAAGACAACGCCTGAGCATCGACCAGAGAACCCCTTCCCCACTCAAAGCACGCAGTAAGGCATCACATAGCCTAATTTGAGTACTAATTGGCAAAACAGGCATAATAATTTGCTTGAATGTGCACTGTGATGCTGGTGTACTGTTTGCAAGTTACCAATCATATAGACTCGCTGCCTTCGGTGTGTGTGAGATACACATAAAAGCTTAATGGATTTATATCACTACAGTTACCTCTACTGCTCACTAAAACACTTTAGTATTTTTATTGCTTTTTTCATAGCTGACATGATTCTGATAGTATGTAATTAAATATTTTACAAAGATAGGGTCTGATCCGACAACCTTTATGCAGATGAATACTCTCATTATGTTCAATGCCTCTACTCGTACCCAAAGCAGGCAAGACTGGGTTGCTACTGCTACAAAAGTAATTTTTTCCCCCATTCTGTATTCCCCTTTGGGGATTTTGATGGAAATAATGATGAAAAAAACAATAATAATAATAAAACAACCCTTACAACTCCTTCACGGTTATTTTGTTCACTGAAACCTTCACCTAGGATTTAAAGAAACTACAAGAAGGCCGTTGAGGCAGTTATGTTTGGCCAGGGATAGAAAGAAGTAAGAGTTTGTGTTTTGTCAGAGCCTGAAAGACATACTGCTTTTTTTACAGGCTGTATCTTAGTGCGGTTTCCTGAGACTGATTAAGGCTTTGGAGGGGGGATTTTCAAGAATTCATGACTCACTTTAAAAACTGTTGTATTTCAAGCATGAGGGGAATTGCCCAAATGTGGGGTTTTTTATATTACCTGAAAAATATGTCACAGTCTCATGCTTCCTTCAAACTGATATGCAGCCCAAGCGTTCACACACCAGTGTCAGATGGGCTGTGCACGTCCTGCTGCTCACGGACACTACACATCGATGTGCTCACTGGGATGTTTTGCTTGGCTCCAGCAAGAGGTAAACCTGACCGAAAGCTAGATCGGGCGCTGAAGATCTTTGTTACAAAGCATGGTTTGGGGTTGACCTGCCTTAAAACCAGCTTTTCAAGTTTTGATTCAGATCTGAGCCTGTAGGTAGACTTCTCCCAGGTTGCATTGCCATACTGGCACCTGGTGAAACCCATTCCTCCTCACCCAGAGTATCCCAAAACAGTTGGGCAGGAGGGAAAAGTCACAAGTGGATCTTTGGCTCTGAATTTTAGATTTGGATTCACTCAAAGAGAGACATATTTAAACTATTACAGCCATAACCAAAGGAGAGGCAAACACAGAGGGTGCCCGGGCCACTGTGAATCGCAGGAAAAACACCAACCCTAAATAAAAACTTGTCACTCTGCAATGACCCTGCAGCTGAATGAAGGTATTTTTCTGGTTTTCCCCCAGCAGGGAATGCAGGAAGGCTCTGAGCACAGCCAGCGAGACTTTCTGGTCATTTTACACACACTCCCTTATTTTACTACCTCTTGGACTCCTGAGAAAGCCCCTCTCCCATCTTTAGGGAAAAAGGAAACCAAATATGAGTTTTTAGAAACAAACAGCCCTTTTTGATTAAAGCCTGCTGAGTTCTTAACCTAGTACAAAACACACGGCATTGCATAGTTGCACCTAATCTGTGACTGGGAAGCATTCAACCTCATCCCAGCACCACCCCAGCAGGAGGACAGCCAGCTGGCTGTTGGGGAGCTCCACCAGACCAGTAACTTTGAGTGTCTAAATCATAAGCCATGACATGAGGTGAAGCCTTTTCAGCATGTGAAGTGCAGAAGAGCTTTGGTGCCTGGGCAGGGACACAAAGTCCCCTCCAGGTCCTGTTTCCTCAGCAGGGGTCACACCATGGGCCAACCCCATCATCCTTCAGCCACTACACCCTTTGCAGCCATTTGCTGTGCACTCCAAAGGGGCACTTTGAAAACAAGTCCAACCTAAATCTAAACTCTGTTTGTGACAAGGATCACAAATCTGTTTTGAGACCCAAACTGAAAGAAAAAGAACCAAAGAGACGCCTATAAATGATCTGATCCATCAGTCCTGACCTGCTGGCTGTACAGTCAGGGAGCACTACCCTGTCCCAACAGCTATGGCCAGAAAGGGGACGTTCCTTTTGAGATCATCAGTGTCATGCAGCTCTGCTCTCTTCCTCCAACAATAACTGTTTTTCTAGGATCTGCTTAGAAAAAGCCAAGTCTGCCAGTCACCTTCTAGCTTGCCCATCTTCATATTTAGATGAGTGTGGGGAAATAGGCTGTCAGACCTGTGCCTCCTCTCCTTGCCTCCCCTCTGGATGAAGCACATGCTTGGGCTTTGAGCCTGCTTCCCTTGGCCTGACGCGCTGCTGCCAAGTTGCCATCAGAGACAGACAAAATCGAGAGCACTGAAACAGCAGGAGAAAGCTGATCCCTCATGACGCAGTGGGGAAAGACAACACACACCAAAGCCTCTGGAAAACAGACTCTTTCCTGGCTTCCCAGCCATGTGTAAATTTATGAGGCTTGAATTAAATTCAGCTAAAGCATCCAGGCCAACAACTGCTTATCCACAATGAACTCAGTCTCTGGACTTTTGTCCATTTAAGAGTCACCTGACTGCTCCACGCTGCCTAGGTTAAGCCCTGTCAGTATCTGAAACACCTCAAATCATATTAACCCTTCTGCAGGCACTGCAGTGCAGGATGAACTTCTCAAAAAACTTTTAGGAACATGATGAAAACACACAGATCAAGACATTACAGTGACCCTGGCACATGGACCTGTTACAGCCCTTTGACTAGTCAAGATCAGCACTTAAGAGAAGGGGAAGTGGGTGGTTAAGTGAGACACAAGGTTTACTTGCCCATATGCACCTACTAACATGAACATAGGGATTTCTTTACCTCTTGACCCTAGAGAACAGACATAAAACCTGAAAACTGCCACCTGGTTTCTGAGGTTGTTTTTCCATTTAGGGATTGAACAACATCTAAACCCACGTGCATGTATTTTTCTGTTGCAAATAGGCAGCAACAGGCAATTGCAAAGCAAGGAGATGGGTGTGAGAAAGAGGATTTCTAGTGACCCAGGGGAAAAAAATAAAGGGATGAGTCTGGGCCTGCCAAACAGCTGGTTAAACTTCAGAGCCCTGTTTAAGGCTGTTCTGAGGTTTGTCTACCAACAGCAGAGAAAGCCTCTGCCTGCCTTTCTTTTTGCACTGCCCCCCAACACCAACACGCTGGAAAGTGCTCCTTCCAGCAGCAAGATCAAGACTTGCCCCCTCACCTCTGTGTAAAAGCAGTGTGTTTTTAAACATTGTTTTCTAAGAGAGGCTCAGGGGTCTGGTCAGATGAGTGCTCAAATGCTTTTCATGTGTTACCACTCCTTCCTTCAGCTGTTACTGGCTACTCCCATCCCCCTGGGCCTGTACACACTGCTAACCCATCGCAGCGTAACCTGCAGTGGGGTTGTTGAGCCCATCTCGGCACAGCTCCAACCCACCACTGCCTTTGTCTTGGCTGGGATCCCAAGAAGAGGCTGCAATACCTATTAATCATAAACCCCGTTGATGAAATCCATCTAGCTATTTCCCTCAGCTACAACCAGGGGCAAAGGCTGTCCTGCAAATAGCTCTGCCCTGGGAGCCAGTGCCCAGCTGTGCACACAAAGCCAAGGGGGGAACTGGGTCTTCACCTGCAGTTGTATTTAGAACCTTAGAATCATTCTGGTTGGAAGGGACCTAAACTCATCAAGTTCAGCAATTAACCCAGCACTGCCAGGTCACCACTAAACCATGTTCACCAGCACCACATCTACATGGCTTTTAAAACTCTCCAAGGATGGGATCTCCAGCACTTCCACAGCAGCCTGTTCCAGGGCTTGACAACCCTTTCGGTGAAGAAATTTTTCCTAATAACCCAACCTAAGCCTTTCCTGGTGCAGCTTGTGGCCGTTTCCTCTTGTCCTGTCCCTTGCTACATGGGAGAACAGACCGACCCACACCTGAATTTGCTGCTGGTTCTGGGTTTTCCACCTGCATGCCACAACAGTCTGATGTTGCCAAGTGTGAGATTTGTCAGGATTACAGGAGAAGCTGAACATATCCACCAAGCCCTAAAGGAGCTTGTGAAATACTTGACTGACCGTCTGCAGGGTGAGGAAGGAAAGATGGACCCTATTCCTGTGCCGTGGACTACCTGCTTCATGCCCTGGGAAAAGGGTATGCTGAGATCTTGAGCACAAGTCCAGAGCTGTTCAGAAAATGAAAAACAAAGATCCCTCGAACATTTCTTTGTTTCTATTCATAACCACAATTTCATTTGCATTGATGTTTCCCGACCAATTCTCTCCTCAAAATAATTGATGGGGAAAAGATCAAGAGATGTAATTAAGAGAGAAACAAACAAAAACAAAGGGAAGAGGGTGAATGGGCATGTGACTTTGGGTCAGGGAAGGAAGAGGAGCAGGTGGTGGAACTGATGAGGGAGATTTAATGAACTGCGATTGACTTCGAATAACAAAAGAGGAGGAACCTAATCCTACTGTTGGATCTGTACACATATGGACTTACTGTAACAAATGGTAATCAATCCATCAGCCTTAAATTAAAGATAAGGTGGGTAGGAAGGAAGGGACACAGTTTATTCCCTCCTCCTCCCTCCCTCCCTCATCAAACCAAGTCTGTTTGCATGCATCCATGTCTCTATTATCAGAATTATCATCGGCCACCTATTCCTTCTCAACCAAAGCTGTCAACCCCCATGCCTCACTATGCCACCATGGGCAGGTCTCTTTGGAGGCTGCCCCAGGAATTTAGGGTCCTGGTTACCCCAGTTCCACAAGGGCATTTCAATTGACAGAGATCAAGGCTCAGCAGCCTTAGAGATACTTTCATAGGACTCTGCGTGTAAATGCTAGCTGAGCTGTAATGAGCCACACATCACAGGTAGTCCTGCATGACACAAAGCAGAGCTGCCATGCCGCAGGCCTGCCAAGAACAGCCTCATCTGCCATACAAGCATTTTTCCTCTTTTGTATGAATTTGGCCCTCGCTTTCTCGTTCTAGGACAAGCTGCAGAAATATTTTGCATTTCATATGTTACCTCTTTGTTTCAAGCTGAAGGCAAGCTCACTAGATTGTCTAAATATATACCCAGGTTTTATGAATCCTCATTAAGTTTTCTAGGATAATGTTTCTATTTTAAGGCCTGGATCCTCCAAAGAGAGCTGCACAGCTGGACGCCCCATTCCCATACATTTGGCCAAGCACGTGCATGTGGTTTTCTTCGTGAGAGTTGCCCTAGGGTTTGGCCTGGTGGGCAGTTTCTCCCAAGGAAAACACTTCTAACCTGGTGTCTCTAGGGCCAGTAACTAATAGGGATTTCTCCTTGACCAGCAGGCAGAAAATGGATGAGCAATTCATGAAGATCACCATTGACATACATTTACAAGAGTGAAAGCTTGCGACTCAGAAGGTAGTATCAGGAGATAAGAAATACAATTTTCTGTTTCTGCAATAACCTTCCCATGTGATTTCCCGGCATGAACAAAGCATTTTCTGATTGAAATAATTCAACCAGATCTGCTGTATCCGGGGAAAGGGCAGGGCAGGCACAGATAGACACAAACACGATGTCCTGACACATCAAATCAAGAAAGGGAGAAGGGCAGGTTAAACAGAAATTTGGGAAGTAGCCACCCAAGTGAAGTTCTTCTCCCTATTTATAACTCTGCAAGAGGAGCAGGAGGGACACAACCCAAGCACCAGTTTGAATGGTATGTTTCCCATTTCCCTCCTTGTTCAGGTTCTCTTAACCTGTGCATTGACATCCAGGTGTTCCAGCCTCACAGCAGCTGAGGAGCCCTCACCAGAAGCACCTCTGGGGTCACCAGAGCAGAGAGGAGCAACCTTTGCCCTGGACATGGGACACACCAGCAAGTGCTCCACCTTGTCTGAGCAAGTCTCCAGTGCTGAGCTATTCCTACCTAGACATCAAGAGAGGGCCTTGGCATGTTGGATGGGAGCTGTTGTGGGAATTTGGAATACTGTTGGCACACACCAAGGAGATACAGTCAAACACTTGACAAGTGCTAAACCACAACACTGTGGTATCTGGTCTGTGACTTCGCTTCTCCTGAGTTCCGCATCCTGAATGACATCACACCTGGAGTGTGAATTTGCCCAAGGGTGGTTTTGCTGCTTTTCAGGTACTACATAGGCTGACCTAGAGCTGAGATGGCACATCCCATCACCCTCTCCTGCAGGGCACACCAAGGGCTGCCTGCCCTCCCACCAGGCTAGCCCAAGCTGGACCCCACAGCCTCCTGTGCCCAGACGTTATTACAGCTTCACCAAAGAGGGCAATTCCGCCAGCCCACTGAAATGGGACCGCAGAGCATCCTGAGAGCTATCATTTATCACCACCAGCTCTGGAGACGACAGACACTTTCCAGGGAGAGCGCAGTACCGTGTCACTCACCTGCTCCTACAGAAGCAAACACCAGGGTTTCTGGAGGAGTGGTCAGACACGTCTCTCCACACACAGGCTAGTAAGTCACCACCTCACAGCCCTCTGCTTCCTTCCATCGGCAACTTCAGTTTTACTCAGGCTTTTCGTTAAAGGCTTTCTTCTCTTAGTCATTTTTTAACAGGACCCTGAAGCAAAGCACCTCAATGGCAAAGGAGGAGGGAGAAGTTCGAAGCGAAGCTCAGTGGTGCACGATCCTCTTCTCAGTCTTGCACTTTGGGACCTCTCCCATCTTCTTTTCACCTACAAGAATCTGGCTGCTCGCCACAGCATGATATAGCAATGGGGGAAAGAGAGGAAGAAGGCTTAACTTTTATTTATTTTAGTGCGATCATTAGGATTATGTCAGGGGGAAAAAGCATTAATACATAATCTTTTCCCTGTGCTATACAACACTGGCTGCTTTTAATTTAGAATTAAATTGAAACACTCACTCAGAGCAGCTTTGAACAGCAGCCAAGGCCTTCTCTTGCATTGTGTGAGCAGCTGGGTAGCCTTTCCACTCTCTATTTTTTTGGTCCGTGGTGCCTTATTTCAAGACCTGTGCTGAGGGTCGGTCACTGAAGGTACTCATCACCCTGCCGCAAGCGCTAAGGGTCTCCTTGGCTTGGAGCTGACACATCGACCACAGGTGAAGGGGGAAGTCTAAACCACACGAGAGCACAGTCCCCACCAGCCCAAACATCAGCAAATAAAGCTCCACAGCTACAAGTATTTCAAGAAGGGACACCTTAAAAAGCACATCAAAATGCACTTTTTTTTTTTTTTTAAATGCTAAATGCCAATTCTTTATTGTTTTCTCGCTAGCACACGTTCTTGTGCACGCTTTGCGGCAAGTGACGAGGCAAGTTCACACAACAAGAACACAGTTTGGAGGTATAAACAAGACAGGCAAGGCTGGGTGGGGTAAAGCCAAATTTAGTTAAGTGAACTGGTCATTTTGTTTTGTTCATGCAACAAGTCTACTCCAGACAGTTCTCACCAAGCCGATGAGAAAGGTACCTCAGTCTCCCTGCTCTTTTTAATCTATATAAATACTAGGCTCTGTCAGGCTAAAGAATTCACTGTGGATTCAAGCATTTTCCTTAATTATTGGTATTCACTGAAAGAAAGAGTAAGTTTAAAGGGGGGGGGAAGAGAAAGAGAGAGATTGCCACCCTTTCAGTGCTGCTGTGAAGGGACCTCTGCTTATCACAACAGGTGCAAAGGCCACTCACAAAACCAGAAGCAGTTCAGCACTGAAAGGCTAAGAAATTACTTATTCTCTTTGTCAGCTGCTCACACAAGCAGGGTAAAGGCTACTTGGGAGGAAAGAGAAGAGGGTAAAAAGAAGGGTTAAAGTTTGTCACAGAAAAAAAAAAAAAAAAGAAAAAGAAAGAAAAAAAGGATGAAGGGTACACAAGCCCATAGGTTCACAGGAGACTCTGGGAGATACACTGACCTTAAATAAATAAATAGAGGGAGGGGAAAAAAAAAAGGCAGAAACAAAACTACATCCCCATATAGAGCGGGAATGAGCAGCACCAGCAGGCTGGGGACCGGGGGAAATTTTAACAGTCTCCCACTCCAGTTGAATGGGGAGGGGAACAATGCCGGCTGAAAGCGCAGCATTCCTGCCCCTGCAGAAAGGGGCTCGGCAGGTCTTTCTGATGGCTCCTTCTAATTACTCTTTCTTGTGCACGGCCAGCTCAGAGAATGTGCTGTTCCCTCTTGGAGGGGTGATTTGTAGATCACACCTACAGAGTCAACAGATTGGGTGAAAAAAGTATAATTTAAAAAAAATAATAAATGGAGAAAACTCTGATGAGGAGCCCACCATTTTCAGGGTACTGCTTTCCCCTGGGTTCTTAGCTGTGTTTTATTTTCTCCACCCTTCCCCTTTCAAGATAAGGCATCAGAAGTAACTGAAATGTCATTTAATAACACCCCTCCGTTCATCCCTAGAGCTCTCTCAAGTGCTGCATAAATTTCACCCTCTCTTCATAGAGCTTGAGGTTGTTTTACATCTGGTGCATCTTATTTTCTAAGGACGATAGTTCTGTTTATTTTAACCAGGCCTGGGATGATGTGCAAACCAGCCATGCCTGTTAGATGCTGATTGTTCCCAGAGCCAGATGGTCAAACCTTCCTCTTTCAAGACAGCTGACTCAAAGCCATAAAACACTAAAAATGAAAACAATCATCAACAACAACATCAAAAAACACCCTGTGGTGGGAGAAAAATATATTTCAATGTTGGCACTGTGAGACAGAAAAAATCTCAGAGAAAGAGTGTTTGGTTTCCAGACCCTGGAGGTTCAGCATGCAACGGAGGGAATGTGCTCATTGGGAAGTTTCCACCAGTGGCAAGCGAACAGGAGGAATACTCTAGCTTAAATATGACAGATGTTCATACCTCTGCTACCTAGAAGCAGTAAAACCCCCCTGTGGCTGTTCTGACTGCCCTGCTAAATGAATGGTGAGGTAGAGTGCTAATAAAACAGCGACATGGGCTGCAGCTGCCCGAACCTGCAGGTTCTCTCGTACCCTCTGCTGCCTTCACACTTTATAGCTGAACCCAAAGTGCTTCAACTTCATTTTAGCACCACGAATAGTCATCTTTGTGGTTTTCCTTCTTCCCAGGACTTTATTCACAACTGGTCCTGGTTTAATTGGGCTGCTTTGTAGGTCAGTGAAAGCCACAGGGAGGGCACTGTCAGGCACAGCATGAGGAGAACCACCACACCTTTTACAAAGCTAAACTTGCCTATGGAAGGTTTAAGGCAGCACAGAGTCTGTTTGTAAAGCTACTCCAGCCTAACTAAGCCTGAGAAATCCTACACTGGAAGTTAAACCGACCCAACATCAGGCTGCAGGCAGTCCTGCTTGCACAGCCAACTGGTTTGTTCTGGCTTAACAGAAGCAGTTCCTCTTCACCTTGAAAAAAAAATAATAATAAATCAACATACAGTTGCACACCACTGTAACTAAAATGAAAAATATTTTTGAAAAGCCACAGTCAGGTTACGGACAGAAACAAAGAAGATACTACAAAGCAGCTTGTGAATTTTCCACACGAAGGTGTAAACATGTGGAAACGGCGTGTAAACAGTACATCTTCTGCTCTGCAGTGGTGGTTGGCAGGAAGGCTCTCACCCTGCTTAGACATAAGGTAGCTTTGCCTTCTTCCACTGTCTTTCACCTATCCAGAGGAAAACAGACACACAAGCTGCCTAAAGACTCTGAGAATGCAATCGCGTTGGCCATCACAAGCGAGACATGAAAAAGAAGAGATGTCCGTATGCCTTTCATCAACTACTTTTCTTTAACTTTCCCTAATACTGTGTAAGAAGGATGTGATCCCGACATGAAAAGACTTTGTGAACATTTCAGGAAAGACAGAAAGCCCATTACAAGGAGAGGAGAGGAAAGGCTTCAGACTTTGATTTTCAAAGTTTCGCATTCAATTTTCTACAGTTCTTAAAAATGGCAAAGTCTCAGTTAAAGGATGTATGCTCTGTGTCTGAACTACTGCAAACTTAAATCTAGTCCTAATGTTTAGCTTAAGAGAAAAGGTCACTTAAAAGGCTGATTGTACTTGAGCTACAATCGGGTTTTGAACTAAATTAAACTGCCAATATTAGATACACAGTCGAGGCCTCAGTGCAAGTATTTCACAAGAGCCCCATGGTAATAGGTTGTAAGAATCGCTCTATTCACATCAAAGACTTTTGGACAAGGCTGTTACGACTCACTCCTGCTCACAATTAGAGCACTACAGGTAAAAAAAGCCTCAGTTCAGCACCTCCTTCTGCACATAGGCATTCACAAATAGTAATAGCAGAAATAACTGCATACCCTCCCGAAGTACCTTGACGTGCATCGTCATTTAAAAGCAAACCCCTCTGGTACACGTCAAGTAAATAACCACAAAGCAAAAAACTAGCAGATAATGGTGTTGAAGATATTGCTGTTGTACAAACGACACCGTGTAATGTTTGCTCTGGGCTAGGGATGTTCTCTGTGTTCACCAAGTCTTCTGGATGACAGGACTCTGAGCTTCTTGCTACCTCTGGACACCAGCACAATACAGATGGTTAATAACAAGAACTGCACACCCAGTGCGCACAGCACTCACTTGTCAATGACCACTGTGCTGAAAAATATCTTCTGTGCTAATTGGCAAGGACAGTTGTTAATCCACCATGGAACAGCTTCCTTCCAAACCTCAGCAACACGAACTTACCTTTGAGTCAGGAGTACTTCAGAAAGGGTTTGGCCTCTCTGCCTTGGGATTGAGACACACAGAGAAGGACCGAAGCAGAAACACTGGAAGTGTAGCAGGGCTTTTGCAAACCTTCGGAATCCCCTAAGAACATGAAGGAAGACATAAGCTCTGTGCTAAGGGGAGCAACTGGCAATTAAAACCTTGATACAGCAAGGCATTTGAGTTTATTTAAACACGTACTTAAAGATAAACGCAAAGCGTTTTGCTCAAACATTTTGAGGAATAGGATCCTTAAGCAAGATTAACAAGTCTTTAATAACCCTTGTGTTATGAATTGTCATTATAATTAAGCAGTAAATCAGTAGTACAGTTGCACGTGCTGCAGATCACAAGGGCTGTAGCTTGAGGAACAAGAGAAAGGGCAACCTCCTCATCTTTTATGAGAGTGACACATGTTGTATATTCACAAATGACATTCTTGGTACCTCTGGTCACCTATGAGGCCATCCGTCTACATGGTAAGGAGTATATGGAAAAGGATATTTATTTATTTTATTTTTTCCTTTGATTTACACAACCTTCAAAGCAGGTTGAAGGCAGGACTTGTCTCTGCTGAATGGCTGCCTACACTAGTGCACTGTCTTGGTTTGGTTTACAGCTCCCTCGACCTCCTCCCCTTCCAGCAGCAGTGGTCAGACCTGGCGTGAGGCCGCTCAGGGGGCAGATGAGCCATTGCAAAAAAACACTGATTCTCCCCCCAGCTTCAAGCTGCAAGGGGCCAGCTGTGCCCTTGCCAAGGTGCCAGGGGTTGCCCAGTAGGTGGATGGGGGCGAGGGTAGAAATACAGGAGCAGAGACTGAGCCTAGACTGAAGCCGTCAGAGCTGTGCCCTGGTGAGTGAAATAATACATGTGTTCCCCTGCCCAGCCCAGGCTGAATTAGCACATCTGGGGCCCACATTTACCTCTGCTTTGGAGCACCTTTGTCATTAACACTAAAAAACACATCCTGGAGGACATCAGGACTTGAGATGAAGGAGGTGAGAGGGGAAATAAGACACTTTGCCTCTCCCCTCACCTTGTTCCTCCCTCCTCTTCCCACACAGCTCTGAAACACTCTCCAAGTTGAATGCTGTCAATCTCCTTATGGAAGAAATATATTTATAGAAACCCCATCTCTGGCTGAGCGCTTTTATGGTACCAGATGCTGGAGGACATGAAGTCAATAAAATAAAACATAGCCCAAGGAAAAGGGTCAAAATTTTCTGCTGCCAGCAGTGAGAATTACAGCTTCTCTGACTTAGTGGATCCGTGCCAGTTTACCCCAGTGAGAACTGGGGCTGGCAAGTGGGTACAGATGTAAATAATTAGGCTCAATATGCTGTCTGAACAAGAAAACATTTCTCCTTCGCAGGAGAGATTTTGATAGGAAGGGTTAATGTCTTCTCCTTTGAAATACAGCAGGGCAGCTGCAGATGACATCAGATTCTCTGCCATACTGTTTAATATCAACACACACAAAGCCTTCCAAGGAAGACCAAGTGCTGCTTGAGACTGTAATGAGAGCGATGGTCAGAGATATCACAATAAACGACATCATTTAGAGATTCCTCAATCATATGGTTGTGTTTAAAAACAGGGTTATCTTCAAAATATCAGAGTACCTGCAGACACAGCCAAAGCACCAGGGCTTCAGGCACCTTTCTGGTAACCAACCCACTACAAACACATGGATCTTGGGTACTCAAGTGAAACTCACCTGCTTTTCAACTAAAGCCATCAGGCCAGGAGGGTGCCAGGGTACATAACTGATGGATCCGTATCACTGTATTTTGGCACTAGGCAGCAAAGCTGAGAAGAAGTTCAGTTAATTAAAATTCATATGTCATTTCTATTTCCTCTGCATGTCTACAAGACTGTTTATTCTCACCATCTGAAAGAGATTCTCACCATCTGAAAGAGATATTAATTGCTGCTCTTGGTTGGTGAGAATAAACACTACAAGAGATCAAGTTCCCTAGTGAAGCCTTCTCAGTTTTGCTTTTAAAACTCAGTGGAACAGCTTGAAAGAGCTGCTTTTATCTGCACAGCAATTGGCTTAGGATGCAAACCTAGGCTGAAGTCCACTACCACTTGTCCACCAAAGTTTTGCCGATGAACACTAGATCAGTGTTTGTCGCCCATTCCCATCAGCCACAGCTCAACACTGTAAGAAGGTTTAGGTGACTTGCTTCAAATAATCCCCTTTCTTGATCACTTGTGCCAGCACTATGGCTGCTGAAGTGATCAGGAGCAGGTAGGATCCCAAAAGAGAACCTTGCACACAACCTGGGAAGACACGGTATGGAAATAGTGCAGATGTTTGCTTGTCTACAATCGCAACACTGATGTGGTATTGAAGCTGAGATGCTGCTGCAACCACTCATGGTGCATCTTGGTGATTGCTTATCTCCTGCAAGCATAACACCTTGCAGTAGTAACACAGAGCACACAGTTTGGTGGTAATTTCTTCCCCCGTACCAGGGATTGCAGTGACTTGCATGGACAGAGCAGACAGTGCCAGCCCAGAGCTTCATGGTCCCTATGACTGGTCTAACTTCCACTGGCATCACTTCTCTTGCAGCTGTAGGTGTGTTTTTTAACTCCTAGGTGCTTAGACTTGTAGATCCTGACAGCGAGTGTGAGGTGAACACTTCCCCTTTGCCAACATCACTGCTTTCCAGGTCTTCAGAGCAACTACAGCTGAAAACCAGCAACACGCATTTCAGCTGGATAAGCAAGGTAGCCTCCTTCACCTCTGGGAGTGGAACACCAGGCCAGCAAAACTGGGCAGAATCCCAAATAGGTACAATCTGCCCACTGTCAGACTCCAGCCCACCTTACAGCAAAGCTGCTCCACATGCTATTCATCAAGGCCTGGATGGAAACAGTACGGCTGGGGTGTGAAACAATTCACCCACAGATTTCACCGATTCCTGGCAGAAGGCTGGTCCACAGCCTATGAACTACCCCAGAAAAAATAAAATAAAAAAAAATAAAAAAGGAAAAATTAATGTCTGCGGTGAAATGAGATGCTGTAACGTGAAATACGCTTTGACCAACCTAAGGAAGTAATCTATGTGCTACAAAACCATCCTGCAGACAACAGCAGAGAGGCTATGTACAACAGACCAAAAAAGTTAGGCACCCATCACATACACTGCTGCCATTTCCCAGCTGAAAAGAGCTTTCACAGAGGGTTGAAAATGAACGCCCATTATTACTAAACATCTACCAGCAGGTGATGAAAGAGACTGTCCAGCCCTTCAGCAACAGAAGAAAGGTTCGTGAGGAACAAAGAACAGGACTCAGCTGCTCATGCAGGAGGGTAAGGAAGCTGCAGAGCCAATATGGACCTTCAGCAGGTCTTTCAGCTCCTGGAAGAGCCACGGAATACTAAAGGGGTTTGCCAGGGCTGTAGATCAGGCCTATAGCATTTTCAAAAATGAAACATACGCTACAGAAATGTTGGAAGAAGTGCATTAAAAAAGCAAACAAAGAAAATCTATTTTGAAAGTTTGGCCAACACTTGCCTATGAATGTAACACTTCAAAAGCTGGTTGTGCAGTATTTGTTGGGCAATTGAGCTACAGGTAGTGTAAGGAGAATGGATTTCAACTAAGCACAAAGAAAAGGAGTTACTGTGGCGTACTTCCAGCCAAAAATTCTAGAAAAGGGACAGAGATTCTAAGTAATCAATTTCTAAAAGGAAACAGTCTGAGAATACCTCTCAGTTACCAGTATTTCTTTTATCTCTCAGCCAGTTACTTACCTGAACACTTTAGCTCTCAAGGGATCTGGAGTGATGCAAAAAACCTGCCTCTCTTGCAGCGGCTGTTTACAGAAGCCGTACCTGCTGCAGAGCCATCACAGGACAATAGATTTGGCTTCAGTGCTAATTTGCTCACCCCAGTTGTCACTTGAGACAAAAGTCAGGCCCGCAGGAATCCGAAGTGAGCTCCATAAACACATCCGAGCCAAATATTTCAGTAACACAAAGGCTGTGAAAACTGATGAGACCACATAGGGAAGTTAAAGTAGTGTCATGCTTGGGGCGTTTCTGGGCAAGTCAAGGTATATGCAGGACTTTCCCTCTTCCTGTTCTTTGGGGTAACTACATTGCACTCATTATGCGTGCAGCCCAAATGCTGGACTGGTGCTTTACAACTCACCCCTCATTTCATGCATTTCCTGCCTTCCTACTGCTGCACAAATATTAGGCTGACTCGGTGGGGTGGGAAAACAGTATTTTGCACCTGCTTCTGACCCACAAGAAGTCAACAGGGTTCTTTCCACTGACTTAAGGGCAGCAGGAACACACTCTTACTGGGGAATAACGAGGGGCTGCCTGTTGCATTGGAACACGTGCACCTCTGACAGTGCCATCACAACCTGCTGCGATCCTCTTGGGTCCATTGCTCATAGACACACAGAAGCCAGCTCTATCAAATGCAAAGAATGACAGCTTTAAAACTAATTAATAAATCCTTAGGCTTTTGAGCAAAGGAGAGCACATCAGTGACTTGCTGATCAATGCATGGACCCTCTTGTAAAGCGCTCAGGTCTCTGGGGAGACACATCATGGATATTTGATTTTTTTTTTTTCCCCCTCAACAAGTTTTATCTATGAAATGACACGGTGAGAATATGTAATATATTTATCCCTACATCTTCACAATAGAGCAACTGCCATTATTGGCAGCACAGGAATCAGATGCTAAATCCTATCCATCACTTTGAAAATGTCAGTCCTTAACACCAGTCCGACAGCTCCAAGGCGCAGCCTCCCCAGGAGATGCTCTAGCCCTTGTACAAACAGATATTTTGAATATCGACTTCTGAAACTTTCTTTTCATCTCAAGAGCAAACTTGTGCCTATTTATTATTATCTATAGAACATTATAGGTATTCGTGATTTTTTTTTTTAATTATAAAGCCTTTGATGACCAGAAACAATTACACTCAGAGCTACCCCAGCCAACAGAGAAGGTGGTGATTACCTGGAGGCCAAAAATGAAGTGTCATTTCCAGAATCCCTGCCCAATAAAGTTCCTGATTGATGAACACAGTTATCCACACAACTGCAAGGAAACATATTCTCCCCCTTGACCAGCAAAACATCTGGGGTTACCCCAAGGTGTCTGTAGAAGCCAGCCCTACACCCCTCAGAGCAATATTGTGCGCATGGCAGAACTCCAAGAGCACCAGAAGCGAGGTTAAGTATCATTCAGGGAGGTGCAACACCAAATAAAAGGTGAGATCCAGGGGGAGGAGAAAGATTACAGCAGTGCAGGATCCTGGGGTGCTCCTGTTACACACACATCCCCAGAGCAACTCCATGCTTTTGGTTTTAATTAGCATTTGTTAACATATGGAGATACTTATGCAGAAGGAAGGTTGGCAGAGAGGTTACCAGAAACAGCCTCTCTCCCTTTCCCACTGGGGCACAAGGGCCAGCTCTCCAGCTGGTATAAATCTGCAGTGCACCACTGATTTACACCAGCTGAGCATCTGGCTTCAAGACATTTCCGATCATATATAAAAAGAACAGCATCATGATGTGCTGCTTTTAAATCTCTCTCCTGAGCCAAGGCCACAGTCCTCACCTGTACCCTGCTTGGATGCATCATCCCATGCCATGCCACCTCCTACAGCATCAGATGGACACAGCCAGGCCCTCTCCTGGCTGCTGTCACTTGGGGAAAATAGGTGCAGCATCCTACTTCCCATCTTCTCTCACAAAGTGGAGGTGGGAGAGAGAGGGGGAAATCCCTGCCCACTCACTCTCCTGGCTGTGGGGGGAGGATTAATTAGTCAGTGTTTATAAATCGCTCTGAAGGGGTCAAGTGAGGGAGTGATTGATGTCAGCTTCTCAGCATCATAGCTAACAGCTGACCGAGGGCTGCTTTTAATTTCTCTTAGTAACAAAGCAAGTGGCACCCATCACCCAGCCCTAGGCTTGTAAGGGCAAAGCTTGGCCCCACGATGTCATCCCCTGCAGGCATCACCTGCTCCTCACACGGGTCCTGGGAAGACAGGACACTGCCCCAGCCACCCTCCTTGCAGCTCCTGGTGGAGAGCACCCACCTCCAGACTGTCTCTGCTGTCCCCCACCTCACCCCCTGCCCAGGCACCCCACTTTCTCAGCTTTCCAGCTGTTTATTTTAATGCAGGGGGACATCTTATCCCCTGAGCCTGGTGGGATTGCTGTGCACAGGGGAAGGAGCAGGGGAGCTTCATTTCTTAGGTCCTCGCCACCTTCCACAGCTCAAACCAGGTACCCCCTGCAGCTGGTTTGGTTCAACTCATGTCCACAGTTCTTGCCAGCGCTTCCCCAGGGGCGAGAGGCAGGAAGATGGCCCATCTCCTTTGCTTTTCTGCAGACCATGTTTGTGCCTTTGCACCAACATTTTTCCCAATCTTTGCCTCATTCCTCCGAAGAAAAAAACATGTTTCTCTTTATAACAGTAAAGAATCTACTCAAAATTGTCTGTCACTTGAGTCTTCAGGGTAGTCAGGCTTCTAAACTGACTTGAATTCGTTTTCCTGCCTGTCCTTTGCATGGAAAATCTGAAATTTATATAGAAATATTTTGTTTATGTTTAAAGCCACATTAGTTTCAAAGACAGGTTCTGCAAGAATTAAATTAAAATAAAATTTGATATAATAGAAATCTTTATGCATTGTGGAAACCGTGTTTTGCTGATCCTTCTGCATTCCTGTGACTAAGCCATGATAACATAAGATCGCTCATATGGCAGCACCTGCCACCTCTGGAGGGAAGCACAGAAGAAGAGGAACCATCTCAGGTGGGAGCAACAGAAGAACAATTTGCTTGACCATGGTACAAATGGTTGATCTGAGCGGTGCCACAGCCAGCCATGGGGCCAGGAGATGGCCATTATAGTGGTGGGTGGCAGATCTTGCCATGAGGAAAGCTGGGAAAGGACAAGAACCTGAACCAGCAGCTGCCCCATCTTCTCAAAGGCCACTTTGTGCAGATCTCCTGTGGCCAAAAAGCCAAGGTATTGCCTTTCCTCCAGATCCCACAACACAGGCACAGCTACATACTGCCAATGGTGGGGTCCCCATGCTCAGCGCATCGCTGTACCTGTCTTGTTTCCTCAGAGAGGCAACAAGATATTTGGCTTTAAAGCAGATAAGGGTGCAGCCTCAGTTTTGTACCTCCTGAAGTGCCTGGGAGTTTTGCCACCGGCTTTAACAGCCGGGCAGTCGGGGTCACTGTATGGTGCTTAAACAGCCCCTCTGGAATCGCAGCCCTAGACTGCAATTAGTGCTGATTTATTCTGGGTGACTACAGTTCAACACAGACCAGTACTGGTCTGGCTGCCACTATTCATCCTTGAGATTTGCCAGTAAAGGCAGCAATTCTTTTGATCTTCCTAATAGGGAAAATTGGAGAGCATACAATTAGCCTTTTTTCCTCCCCACTGCCATTTGGATAGAACTGCAAGTAGTCTGAGGGGGAGCTCTGCCTGGAGCAGGCTGCTCCTCCAGGCCTGCTGGACATGTAACACTGGAGCATTTAAACACTCCTGATTCCACTCCTGAAAATGTCAAATACATGTTGGGGGAAAGAGCTTGAAATAGGAGTGAGAACATTGCCTGGGGCAGAAAGGATGGACTGATAGAGGAACTCCTGGCATCAGCTGACTATGGAGCAGCTTGCTTTACATAGCTCAGGCAGCGTGGTCTGGCAGGGATCAAGGTGTGCCCCAAATTATTGGCTATGACCAAGTTCACAGCAGAGTGAGAGAAGAGCCCCAGTTTGTCCTCCCAGCTCCTTTGACTCAGCGCTGCTTGTTCACTGCTCCACCGGTGTGCCTCAGAGGAGGGCAACGGCTGAGCTGTCCTCCACCAGCTCTGGACAAATACAGCAGCAAGTGGTCAGCGGGATATAAAGAAGCAAAAAAAAAAAAAAGAACATTTCTCTGGCTACAGGAAATGAGCTATATCCAGGACACGTGTCCTCCTGTACAAAGGATCCGCCAAGACAGCAGTCATTTATTCATCGTCTCTGCATTGTCCTTGTCCTTGGAGGTGTTTTCTGTGTGCCATTCAGCATTCGTTCAATCTGTAGACAAGATGTGATTACACGCAGTAGTTGCTCTAATGACAGTTCTCCTAGGCTGAAAGGAGTGAACAATCACAAGCCCTTTCTGAAGAGGACAGATGGAAGCAGAAGTCACCACCCCAAGCAGTGGGTTAGGCAGGGGGAACAGAAGCTCAGCTACAGGAGTGGGCTGGGGGCTTCTGCAGCCAACTCCCAGCAAATTAATCCTGTCCTCCCACCCCCCAATATGGTTGTGATTATTTAAAAACAGGGGAATACCAACCATTACATCTGTACAAACACGCCACAGGAAACCAAATTGTAAAGACATCAACAATCAAGACCAGACTCTTGGTTTGTTTGTTCAGATATCAACATCCACTAAAGACAGCCCTGATTGTGGCTGTAATTGGCATGGCAGCAAACATTCCCGGGGTGATGTGGAAGGTGAATAGGGCAAGGTGGGCACAGAGGAAACCTTGTCTCTCTGGATCCTCTCCTGTTTCAAGAGCAACTTGTGAACTGTCATAGAGCAGAGCATAACTAAATGGGTCTGGGGAAGAGAGGGGTCACACAAACATGTCCCGGTCAGCTTCATCCACTTTGGCATTTCACTTGACATTCATCCTGAAGTTCAAGCCAGGAAGCTACCAGAGAAACCATTCAGCTACAAGCTCTCTCTCTTCTCCTGAAAACATCAAATAGCCAGAATATTTCTCACGACCAGAAGTGTGTCTGCTGTTCCTCACGAGTCTTGCAAAGCATAAGGCACACTTTTCCTACCAACAACAATAAAAGGTTTGCTTGTTTGTTTGTTTGTCTCTTTGCTTTAATGACTAAACATTTATCCTATAGGGGATTTCTTCACTGGAGGTTAAAATAATGAGAGAGACCAGAATTTTTTTAAGAATTCACCTAATGTGTCCCAAATGTTCATGTATCATCTCTGCTCGGGTGCCAGTTAAACATCACTCCTACCATAAGACACCCAGTTATAATGCAAGCATTAGCATTTGGCACACATTTCCTCAGAAGAAACAAGCTCATGCAAACTATGAATATCTTGACTTCAAAAAATCCAGGAGAGTCTCTTTTAAAAACCTCCAGGAGGAGACTTCCTTTCATGTTCTGAGTGCCTTGAAGTCATTCACAAATTAACAAGCCCAGAGTATTAATAAACTGAGAATCTTATGATGTGCATGTGGTCTTACTCTCATGGGGGCAGGGGGTGCAGAACCATGCCATTCTGCATCAGAAGACCATACCAAAAAGAACCCAAAAACCATAAGGCTGAAGGGATTTCAGCAGCACGCTTTCCTCCAGCAGTCTTCCACTGACACAGACACCCTAAAAATACAGGGAAAATTTTGCTTGCCTTTTGTCATCCACACAGAAGAAAATCCATCTCGTCTGCATGCTGCACGTCTCCGTAGCGTATGGAGTGTTAGCACGCACAGGCATGAAATACAGTGCTAAGATTAAGAACAACCATATATATTTGTTGCATCCTTCTGCATCAAGACCTCAAGTTAATTTATTTGCTTCAGTAAACATTGAACAACATGCTGAAGTCAATGGGTCTTAGGTGCTTTCCCTCACTGGCCCCTCAGTATGTGACTATGAGCTTCTATTTGATTGTCTCCCAGAGTCATGAAGGTAGCTAAACACACACAGAATTCACCCAAACTCACCAGATCCTGCAACGCTGGAAACAGGACCACTCCTTGAAACTAGTAACAGTTTAAAACAGATAAGAAAAAGTACTTTTTTACACAGCAGGTAATGATTTATGGAATCTGACCCCATCTTGTCTTCTCTCCTCCCCCTCTTGGGATGGAAGCAATGCTGCTTACCCCTTAATCCTTCCCAAACCTCAGCTATCAATGTTCCCCAAACTAGGGAAGCTCACACAGCAGAGGGGAAATCTGCATTACTGGAGAGAAACAGGAAAAGCTGAGCTGTTTTCAGAACTCAAAAAGATACCAAACCCCAGATACAATAATATTTCTCCTGGGTTTTTCGGAGGGGGGGACGGGACACCTAAAAATAACAACAACAACAAACCCTAAAACCAGTTTGCTCTGGTTATGGTAATCCGGGCATAACATTTATATGAGAACATAAAATACAGCACACAGCTGTAAGTAAAACAAGATGTGTGTTCCTGAATAATGGGAAAATATCTTGCCAATAAGGATATATTTTGAGCAAATGAAAGATGACCTGGAATTGACTCTGGAGTAACAACTCGATTACTTATAAAAATAGGAGGCAGGGGAAAAGAAAAAGGGAGAGGAAGCAGTTGGGAAGACCTTATGTTATGTGGTATTTGATGTATTTACTTTGAAAACTTTCCTTTTGATGAATAATAAAAACAATGCCGTAACAGCCACCTTCTTGCCAAAAAATAAGATTGGCTGGGGATTTTACAACTAACGTGGCTCTACTCACCCAGAGTCCCCATGTCAGAAGGCCACGTTTAAGCTCAGATGGTGAAACTGGAGCAAAAGAGATTGAATTAAGAATGACTCTGAAGGTGAAGGGAGAGAAGAGCATGTGGCACAGCTCCTTGAGAGAGAGCTTACGAGCTCTCCAGCCTGCAAATTGTTCCCATACTGGTGTGCAGAGCAACATGCTAGCGTGCCTTGGAAAAGACCCAACACGCTTACCAGCTAATGCATTTCTTTCTCTTAATATCCAAGGTGAGCCCAGTGTTCATAAAAGTACAAGATTGCCAGGCTTGTTGGTTGAAGCGATCTGCCCCCCAGGTGAGATATTTCCCTCCTGAGCTCTAGGTCCTGCAAGTACAAGGCAGAGCTGCCAGGTAGGAGGCAGGAGGTAGAGGGGGGGGGCAACATAACCCCACGCTAGGTTATTGCTGGGAATGCTTGTCCTGTATGTTCGCAAAATATTTGGGAGGAGTATTGTGATGCAGGGCGTTGGAAAAAGCCACCAGTGAATGTTAGCACATTCCCCTGAATCTACCCAAGCTATTAATACCCAAGATACCTCTACCCTTCTCAAGCCCCTCAGCTCTCATTCCTCAGAGATATCAATGCTAAGGATGTCTCTGTGACTCCCTGGATCCTCATCTTTCTGTTGATGCTGCATGCAGTGGTGTTCTCTGGACTAACACTGGTACAAAGCAAGAAAAAGAAGGAGGAGAATCAGCTCATGTTACACTGTTTTCAAACGGCTCTACAGCTAAAAACAACCTTTTGTGGATTTCTTTCAACCTACAATTGCATTCTGATTTTACCCCTGTGAAATAACCACTACTCTCGTCCTTGTCCCTCTCCTCCCTCCCCGTATGTATAGTGGACCTTTTCCCTTTACCGGTTCTCTCAGCTTCTGGATCTTTGCTCACCTTGCCCTCTCCGAGAAATTTCCTTATTTTTAAATATCAGCCTAAAAGTCTTTCTCTCTAACTCTGAAGAACATAGTATTGGAATCAACTGCAATGCATTCCTGCCTATCTGAAAAGCTGGGGGGCTTCCTTGCTAAACACCCCAGACAGTTGCTTTTATAGCAGTGAGGGAGCAAAGTTCAGGCCTTGTCCTGATTTCCAGATAATCTGAGCTTACATGAAAGCTCCCCATGATACACGAAGAAATATTTTCTATATGAATTTAAGCAACATTTCATGCTTTGCACAAACAAAGCTAGTGTTTGAGCTAGGTTTTCTGTCCAGTGGGTTTCTGATATACATTGCTTATTATGGCATCCTGACAGGTTTCTTCTTCACTTTCTCAGCTGGACCTGTTCACAGGAAATAGGAGGACCGAGATTTATGAACTTCAAGCAGCATTTTGTTGCTTTACATGACTAATTCAACAAAGGTCAAGCAGTGAGAAGCAAAGAATGGAGGAGCAAGTATAGAAGCAACATAGAGAAAGGAACCCGATCAATCTTCCCCTTGGAAATACTACAGAGGACTGCTGTCCTTGGAGAACACAAGCTTGTAACAGAGATGTTGCCATCATTACTGGGATGACTAAAATGTGGAGTGCAACTCCTTCATCTTTTATACAGCTCTGTGTCCACAGAGGGTAAAGCCTTTAGAAAGCAGTAAGCCAGCAGAACGTCAGTTATTACTCTGGGGTATTTTATCTCTTTTCCCTGGATACATCTATTAGCTGTGCATGTGGCTCTAAACAAAACCCTTTCCTACATCCTCTTCTTACATCCTCTTCCTTTGTTCTTTTATTGGTTTAAGCTGTAACTTAGCAGGTCAAGAAAATCATTCCCATTTTTATTACAAGTCTCTATAAATAAGAAGTCATACATATGTTAGGAGTAAGAACGAGAAGTAATTATTTGCCAAGGTCTGTCTTTCCTAGTAAAGAAAATTGTGTAGGTTTTTTTAATAACGTGGGTATCGTCATGTGCACTGAGCAGAGACAGGCCTCATCAGAAAGAAAACAAACAGGAAGGAATCTGTTGGCAACTGGGCTTCAGTGAAGCCCTATTTCAGAGGGTTTTCACCAGTCGTTACTGGGTTAGGGAGAGCGGGGCTCCAAGTCACAGTCATTCTCATATCACCAGTGATCCCTTGCCACTCACCTTGACGTTAGACATTTTTATTCTGTTTTATAGGAGGATACAGAATTTCTTTATAATTCATCCCAGACGTCTACCAGCACTTCCCTTGTAAGGGAGTACTTGATGAGAAAAATACCTCTTCACTGCAGCACTAAAAGAGGAATCAAACTTAGATTAAAACCTGGATATTCTTTCCCTGTAGTTGCATCCACCAGTACATCTCATGGGGGAGACCTGGGTACCAACAAGCATTCAGATGACAACTGCCCCCAAGGGAAGCGTTCGTCGGTCAGTGCAAGCTCTCCTCTGCAGAGCCCGCTCTCTTCACTGGTATCCCCTTCGCTGTTTTTCCCGGCAAGGTTGAAAAGGAACCACCCAGTTTTATGCACTACTTCAATCTTCAAGGTCTCAACCAGCAGTCTTCCTTTCCTGAGCCAGCACCTATTTAAAGCAGATGCTTTAATGAGGTTTGCCAGTTGGGCTGCAAGCCCATTGGCCACCTTGGCAGGATGATGACCAACGGTAACTGCAAAGTTATGGCAAAGCAGATCCTTGTCTTCCCAAAAGAAAGTTTCTTTGCTCCCCTACCCACAGCTATGAATCACATTTCCTACGCAGGTAAGTGAGTTTCTGTACAGAAACACCCAGCGTGTTGCTGCAGCATTGCTCCGTTGCCTTTTTAGTTTTGATTTTTTTGTTACATTCCACACCATTTTACAACATGTACGTTGTTGCTACACTGTGACAAGCTTTTAACTAGTAAGGAAGATGCTTTTACAATTGCGTTTCTGAAAAGGTTCCAATTTATTTCTCATAAAGATCCTTGAGATAAAAAGCAGATTAACGTTCAGAAGCAAGTTAAATGAAAACCTGAGGCTGCTCAGAGGGAGATGTTAAAGGCTGACTGGCACAAAAGGGTACTTTCTGGCAAACTTCTTGAAGCACTAAAAGAAAAGGGTCAAGAGTCATTGGCTTAAGTAATGATCTCCAAGGCAAAAATATTGGCTGGTCAATCCCATAACTACAATGGACTATTATATGTATGTTCTATAGGCTGAATGCATCAATTATACTCATCGTGTGGCTTCTTGAACATGCTTAACTTGCTATTTCCTTCTATTCAATGTGATAGCACATAAAGTAATGCAAAGGCATACAGGAGAGTATTTTATACCTTCTCTCTGCCGTTTTAAATTTTGAGGAGCAGTCGCTGCACTATCAATAATTTAGAGGGAAGAAAACTTTTAGAACTGAGGGGGTTGGTAGGGCATGTCTGTGTCTGCAAGAGGAGTTCTGTCCACTAACAGCACTCATGCAGGATGGGAAACAGCTTTGCCAATCAATAGAGCATCATAATTCCTCTCCTAACAGGAAATGAGGACTCAGTGCAATACTGCTGTTTTAATTTTAATGCAATTTAAAAGAAAAAAAAAGCCCAGCACCAGATGCTCATCAGAAGACCATTAAATGTTATTACTATATGCTATTTCCCTTAGGAACTCTCATGGTTAAAAATCAACAATAAGAAGCAGCCTATACCCTTTTACAGTGAATCTCCTCAGCTGCAGTTCAGTTAAGAGGTCTGACGGGTCACAAGACTCATCACAAGTTTGATTATTTCTCAATAGGCACGCTGAGATGAGGATAATTGCTGTGTTTTTACAGACCTTCTAACCGCAGAGCCCCTCATGCTCCCCTTCCTTCAGCCTGATCAAACGTGGCTCAAACACAGCTTCCTGTCCCCTCTGCTTTTTTCTCTCCCCTTTCCTAGCTGCATGTGCTGTTTCATTTCTCACGAAGGACTGAGCACTGGCCCCTTCATATACATGTGGCTTCCTGTAGTAAAGCAACAGCCCACCACAGATGGTGGATGGATGTGTACCTCCTGCACCAGCAGCCCTGCTTGATTGCCACCACTCTCCTCCATTTGACCACAGCAGAAGGAGCTCTCCCTTCCAGCACACACCATTTGGCTCTCCTGGCACGGAGTCTGTGCTGGAAAACTAGTTGTGGTAAGATTTAACACAGCAATATCCTCCTAGGGTTTTGTTCACTTGTAGATCAAAACCTTTCTGGGAGAAGGAACCAAGGAGATCATTCAGGCTGCAAAGCTGCTGCAAACTGAAATCAAGGGAAAACTTGTTGCTGGTTTTTGGGATTAAGTAAGTCAAGGGTTTCCCAAAAGTGAGGAATTCCAGAAGTGAGGAGGAAGGGTGGTCAAGAAACACAGCAATGAGAACTTCTAAAGGTTCAGGTGACTTTTCCTGCTCTGCTGCAGCCACTTAGGACCCGTCACTCAACGTCAACAGTCTTAGGGACTAACCATGTTAGGTGAAATAGGGATATTGGCACCTCTCCATATCACAGGGACCTGAGAACGGATACACTAAAGACTGTGTGGACTTCAAAACATAGTGCTCTCAGGAAAGCCTTATATTGGCATTATTAGTGGGGTTTTTTTAGCTCCACATACTCCAAAAAGGGCGATACGGAGTACTGACACCTCAGCTCTGAATCTTTAGAGACCCTTAATTCACAAATACAGATCTTCTCAGGCTTCTATAAGGCCTGGGGGACTTAAGCAGCAGTTATGCCTCACTGACCCATGAGTCAGTGGTAGCTTTCCTCCCATAATCCTTGGAAAACAGAAGGGTCGTGTACTGCAGGAAAAAGGAACGCTGAAACCTCTCCAGACTCAACAAAGAAGAAGCCAGGACTCTTAGCATCCCTCCTAAGCATAAAAGCACAGACAGATGGACAAAGACTCCCTTCTTAGGAGCTGGCAACAACACGGTACATCCAGCCCACAAAGCAGATCACAAGAAGGGGTTTGTGGTGTCAAAGAAGCGTTGACACGACACTGCTTTCTGTGAAGAGGCTGGTGTTAATTAATACTCTTGTGGTAACCAGTGAGCATCTTGCCCAAGTCAGGAGTAAATTAAATACCTGAGTGAAATATATTATGTTGGCTGGGGACAGGCAAGGTACCTTGCTAAAATTTTGTCTTCTACTCCTATATTTGGGTTACAACACTCTTAAGGACTTTCGAGGAATGTGCATCTGGTCCTGCAAGGTTTTTGATACCAGCTTCATTTTTGCAGCAGATACCTTTAAGCAGTCAGGTAAGTAACCCCAATGCTGCAGTGACACTGCTGAGAATCTTCCAGGAAATTAAGCCAAACTACAGCACCTCATCACTAAGGAGTAACTGAACACTTTGATAACTGATTATTGTACATTGATTAAAGCCGACAAGAGAGCACAGACTCTCCAGATGACTTTAACAAAAACAAACAAAAAAAAAAAGACACAAACTTCAAAGGTTATTTGGATTCACACAACAAAATACATTTTGTTATTTACAATGTAAAAAAAAAGTATCCTCATAAATGAGGGAAGAATTTTAAAACAGTGAATGGTGAAATGGCACAACTTGAAATAAAGAACTAATCAATGCTCTCAAAATGGCTTCAATCTGTCCTGAGGACTCTAATCATTTCCAGATGATAACATGGGACTGATTGGATGTCTCTGGCAGCAGTTCTTATCAAGGCCTGATTATAACTACAATAGGAATAAGAAAAATTGGTTGGTAGAGAGTGGTTAAGAAGGCCTGAAGTAATATGCAAACAGTTGCTCAGTTCAGTGTAAGTCTACCTGATCTGGTGGTTGCAAGTAAAGGCAGCAACTGCTGCTGGTCGTTTCCAGCCATGCTGAGATGCTCTTCATCAATTTAGCCAAACAGATGCTGGAGAATAGTTTTACCTCATGGTAAAAGCAAACCAATTTGCAACCACTTGCAGTTTCTACAAACTAGCAAATCATCAACAAAGCATCCCGAGTTGCTTCCTGTTTTTAAAAGCCTTTTCAAGCTCCCCTTAATTGCACACTATTTTAATTGCCGTGATTCTACCTCTAGAGCTGCAAGGGGAACCGTGCAGTTGTTACTATTTATTTGCATTATTACTCCAGACAGGAATCAGGACCATGTTTTTTTCCTTGCCATGATGAAAACCTTTACAAAGATATGAGCCAGTTCAAAGAGCTTTATCCAAATCTGCATGGCCAGAGGCAGCAGGTGGCTGCAAGAGAGTCACCACAGCAGAAAAAAAATTTACAGAGCTCAAACAAAAGCAGTGGGCTCAGTATAAAGTTAGGTCTGCAGTCCTGTCACTGCTGCAGAGCTACATTTCTGAGCTGAAAATGGATGCTGGAGCATGCAGCTCATATCATTCAAAATTTGGAGATTACTCATCTTTTCATAGAAATAGAATGGTTTAGGTTGGCAGGGACCTTTTAAGGTCATCAAGTCCAACCCCCCTGCAGGGACCAGGGACATCTGCAACTAAAGCAGGGTGCTCAGAGTCCCGACCAACCTCACCTGGAATGGTGCCAGGGATGGGGCAGTGACCACCTCTCTGGGCAACCTGGGCCAGGCTCTCCCCACCCTCAGTGTAAAAAATATCTTATATCTAGTCTAAATCTTCCCTCTTTTAGTTTAAAGCGAATACCCCGTGTCCTGTCACAAGAGGCCCTGCTAAAAAGTTTGTCCCCATGTTCTTACAATACTCCTTTAACTAGATGTCCTTAGGCAGGCCCTGCATTACTTAGTTGTTTCACATCGTATCAGAAGCAGCATTCCCTGCAACATGGCACTGACGCAACCATGTGAAATCAGGTGTGCAGAGCAAGACTGGGATTCATTTCTATCAGGAAATCAAAACGAAGCTCGAGACGCACAATGCCATTCAAAGCAAGTACAACTGAGAACTTGGGAGTTATGCCGCTGCCAAAATTGCACTTTTAATTTTTCACAAAAAGTCACTTTCAGAACGATCACAGACAAGACCAGTCACAAACCATGTAACACTTTCTGCTTAATGAAGCTGCAAAATACCCATGTAAGACACGCTGCAAGCACAGGCGGCTGGATCCAACTCGGCAAGCTGTCCTGCGGCAATGCAAGCAACGCTCTTCCCTGAGGGAGAAGGTACAGATATTTTGTTACGTGTTCATGCTAACTGTATAAGCTTCAGTTTCTTTACCATGCAGTACGCTGCTTCTAAGATGGGGGATAGATTAAAAATTTCATTTGGGACAAGAAGTGAGAAAAGGAGGAAAGTATTTCAGAAAAGGAAGGAACATCCCACTGCTGTCAGATGATATCTTGTCTAATAGGAGCTTACTAGTGCTGGTTGTGTCGCCAGACAGTTAATGTCTTTGTTTCAGAGGTCTGGTCCGTGCAGTGCCACTCCTCAGACAAGGACACGGAGACCCTCCTAGCACCTAATGAGCCAGAGAAGATTGGCTGTGAGAGAAAGCCTATTCAAGATTAAAGAGAAGGCTGAAGTTCCTAAACACGAAATCCTATACCATTTTTAAATACTTCTTACCTTGTCTGTCTGAATTTCAACTCACATGTGTGAGAAAAACACCAGAACTTTATTTAAATTCACATTTCTGGCTTGATTCACTAGAACTTTTGTAAAATTACCTTGTGCAGATGTCGTTGCGGAGAAGACAGCGTCAGCATCACCACTGTGTCAGTATGGGGCAGTGCTGGTAGCTGAAACAGCATGACATGAAACAGCCATGGGATAACTGGAGCTAACCACATCAGGTGGTATTCTCCACCAGAACCCAGTTACCCACTGGTGTGCAGTAAGATGAGGGTGAACCTGTGCTGCAGCAACTCGCCCTTTCCAACTAAAGAATGAACATCATTTGCAATAAGAACCTACTTGCAATTCATTTCTCCCTCCATTCTTGATTCAGTCATACCTTGCACAACCCAGACTGAAATATTAAGTCAGCAAAGATCTGCACATCAACAAAATACCCGTGAGGCAGTCAGTCCGTTCATCAGTCACCACCTCAGGGAAAGCATCGGTCCCTTCTCTGATACAAGCACAAGGATTTACTTTTCATGATTATTGGCAGATTTTGAATCAAAAGCTTCAGGCTTATTGCAGCAGTTAAATGCATGAGTCATGTATTCACTCATTTGGAAAGGTTCCTACTTTGTCTTCCTGCTCACCAAGACCGTAAAAGGTGCATTGCAAGGGGGAAATCTGTCCCAGGCACCATAGGACAGATTTGTTACCCAGCCTGGTTACAAATACACGAGTATCTGTTCTTCCTGTGGCATCATCCAGGCTCATACTCCTCTCCTCCTCCTTGTCTAAAGCAACTGCCAGATTCCCACCAGAGACACTGCTGCTCTGTATCCTCCTCCCTGGGAGTCCTAGCAGGACTGCAAAGGAGGCCACTTGCTTTCCCCATCCTTGCCGTTACAGCCCCATCCTGCTGTGGGAGGACCTATGGAGCAATAAACGCATGGCCTGGAGAGTTGGCTGTGTTGTTGAGAGGAGAGGCAGAGCTGCCTCCCTCCTGTCCTGTGTCTCCCTGGGCTGAAAAGCCATTATGGTTATGAGGTTGTAAGTGGGTACTGCTATGCAGGCTGAAGAGGAATTAATGCAGCTGTATGTGGAAGGACAAAGAAACCTGGTGCTCTACTATGATCGATGATCATTGATCTGACGCTAATTAGTATAAAAAAATAATTTCTTAAAATACTGGAATTATGTATAATTGCTTGATTATTCATTCTACCTTAGTCCTGGTTCCTTGATGCATTTGACTCCAACTTCTAACAAGTGTTTCTCATTAAACAATACCAATATATTTATAAAACAGTGAGAGGTAAGCAACTGAACAAAGTTGGCACCTCCTTCTCCAATCTTTGTTCAGTTTAGCACTGTGCTTTGCATGACGAGATGCTTTGAATGAGCAGCTTTGCATGAGCTCTGGGATTTGGATCCCTAATGTTGCCTCATCTAATGTAAACATCTAAAAACCTCTAATCTTTTCTTTAATAAAGCTTTTTACAGACCTCTCAGAGCTGATCGTGTCTTGTGAAAGTGAGTTCCGTGGGTCTGTTTCCTGTGTGAAACAAAATTTTCTTTAACAGATCACAGTGCCCTGGTTTTTATTCTCTTCAGAGGGTTTCTGATGTTGGTTTCTGTATGAATGAGTTCTTAGAATGCCTCGTAAACCTGGCCTGTGATCTCCTTTCATATGGTTCTACTGCCTCTTTCTTACCCATTTCCTTTGTACACCAGCCCCAACCTTTACAACTCTTCAATGAAATGGACAGCGCGTGGAAATGATACGTCTCAGAGCAGCGTGCACAGTGGAATCCACAACCCTCTCACGAGGCCAGTGGTTGTAGTTGTGTGCAGTGGCTCTCAGACAAATATCTCGACCCGAATGATCATGGTGTTCCTGTCCTCACAAAAACATTTTTCCTCCCCGTCCCTCGTAGTCCTCACCCACTCAAAACCTCAGAACATCAAAATGCAAGAACGGGATAGGAAAAAGGGTGAAACCAGCAACAAGGAGGATGCGGTAACTGGACCTCCACCCATTTTCCACACTCAACTGAGCTAACAGAGGCTCTGCAAGGTCTGCACTGCGGGTCTGCTGAAAATAAGAAGTGTCTGTGGAAGGTACTGAGCATCTGCAGAGGAGCCCATACGATGTGCATCAACTGATTAAGTAGAGAGGTAGCAAAGTTCAAAGTATCGTTGCTGTAAGAATCAGGTGAAGCAGACAAAGCACGTAGCAAAGATGAAATCCTTGAAAGCGGTATGTTTTAAGTAGACTTTGTTTCAAGTGGCATATGGTTGGAAAGGGCAGCTCTGCAATGTTGTAAACTCCAGAAATAAGTGAAAGACAAAAACCAAAACCTTTCCTTCGAGCCGGAATTGAACCAGCGACCTAAGGATTACTTTCTACAGACAGCCTACAGTCCTCCGCTCTACCAGCTGAGCTATCGAAGGAAGACAAAGGAGTGCCAAGAATGAGTCAAGACTATATCAACAATAGCCTTAGGCTCTAATTGGTTTCCATATGTATTGCTTCTCACAACAGCAAAACAGAATCCAAAAAAAAAAAAGGCACAAAGTTAACTTTCCTGCAAAACTGAATTTTGGTTACAAAACTGCCAGTTTTCTGCCAAATAGTTCACAGCTTTTGCAAGACTGTTGGTGGTGGTAGCATTAAGGTTGGAGTTCCTGTGATGACCCATACGAAATCTGTCTAGTGCTTGACAAAGAAATTTGCCTGCCCTTTGGTGACCTTGCAACGTTTCCTAAGCTGAGCTAGGAGACAAGGGACAACTCCCCTCCACACAGGTCCCCGCAACAGTTCTCCAGCCAAGTCCAATAACAAATCATGAAACAAATCAGTTAACACACTCCCTGACAGCTTCCACAGCGAATGCAGAGGAACGGGGAAAAGCACGGGAAGGAATAACCATTAAGGTTTTAATTCAAATGCCACCAGCTCTCACAGAGCACATGAGACCCCTCATATACAGATGAGGTTGCAATGTCTGGCATTGCTGCGACTGATGGACTCCCCAGCCCCTGGGCTTGGGAGGTTGAACCCTTTGAAAACTATCCGAGAGCCACAGCTCAGAGCTGCAGCAATTGAAAACAAACCAGGTTCTTTTCCAACTGCAGTGATTCACCAGCATCCTGGCTGTCGGAGCAGCAGGGTGGGGTGGAAAGGTGTGAGCAAACACCTTGTTTGCTGAAACCGCACCTCCTACTTGCAATGGAAGTGTGTGTAGCAGTGTTACCTCAGTGCCCTACAGCATATCCATCCTTAACCCATGCTTACCTCCGCCTCCTCCTTGTGACTCAACCTGAAACACTGGGCTGTCCAAGCAAGCATGTAACCAGCAGGCTGAGGGAAGTGATTATTCCTCCATGTTCAGCACTTATAAGCCTGCCCTGGGAGGCTGTGTCCAGCTTTGAGCTCCCCAGTGCAAAACAGGCCTGGACATTCTGGAGGGTGTCCAGTGGAGAGCCACCCAGCCAGCCAGGGGGCTGGAGCCCACCATGTAGGAGGGGAGGTAGAAAGAGCTCAGCATTGAGAAGAGATGGCTGAAGGCGGATCCCACTGCAGCCTGCAATGACCACAGCGGAGGTTATGGGGAGGGCAGGTCCAGGCTCTTCTTGGAGATGCACAGTGAGAGGCTGGGAGGCAACAGGCACAAGCTGCCAACACAGAAATTTTGATAGATATAAGGGGAGAAAAATACCACGAGAGTAACAATTTTCACCACTGCAAAGGTTGCCTGGAGAGTGGAATCTCCACCAATGAAGATGCTGAAAGCTTGACTGGAGCCCTGAGCAGATTAATGTCACCCTGTCTGGAGCAAGAAGTTGGACCAGATGATCTCCAGAGGTCTTTAGCAAACATACACAAAAGTAACCCCCATGTCAGGAACGTGACTTTGCGGAGCAGATGATCTCACAGCAGAACTATCAGCACATACTTCTCTGTATGGAAAATACAGCTCTCCATCTAACAGTCAGGCTCATACACACACATTTTATTTATTTTCATACTAACAGACATCTTAAGCCTTCTCTGTTGCTAAAAGCTGCACAGATCTTGGTAGAAACTCAGTAAGATGTCTCATTTTTGTTCATGGGAATCTAGGAAGGTCATGAAATATTTGACTTACCTACAAGGTACTGTTGCAGCTTCTCAGAGGCTTAATCCTGGCACTTGTGATGTGTCATGACATTCATGTACCCACCAACGACTATCAAGTCAGCTAATGCTGTAAAGAAAAACATACAGTGGAGAAAACCAGACCTGCTCTATGTCTGCCAGGGCAATATCTGAACTCCCTGGAGTCAGATGGTCTTGGTGGGAGGAGGTCCCCAAGATACCCATATGCGAGAATGTGAGGCTAATCTCCTGCTGGAGAAAGAAAGGCACACGAGATAGCAGGGACCCAAGCTCCTAAATCAGAGCAGATAGTGTAGCCCCAGGGCTCTAATCTTTTTGAGTTCCCACAGCATTTTCCAGGGGCACTTCAGGCTTCTTTCAAGCCTTTTGTCATCAGCCTGCCTTACCTCAGCTACCTTTCACAGACCCCTTTCAAATAATTCCCTAGTCACACATGTGCATTCAAGGACCCAAAACCAGCAAATCACTGCTCTGTCCAGTTTAACTCATTGGCACTGTCACCTAATTCAGCAGTGAGGTACCAAATACAGACTTCAGGGGAAGCATCACCATCTCTTTGCTGTCAAAAGTTGTTACTGGTGAAGATAACCCTAAACAACTTGTACTTTCCTGTAAGAAATCAGTAGCAGTTAAGTCAAGATAAAAATTCAAATGGAATCAGATAAGAAGTGGATGCTGTTACTATCTATGCATGAACAAATGGGATGCAGAAACCGCAGTGTTGCCTTGACAATAAAAAGCATCGGAGTCCTCTTTTTGTGCAACTTGCTAGCAGTGATGTATGAGTGATTTGTGAGAGATATTCTCCTAAACTACAAATGTACCCCCCAGGGCAGCTTTTCAAAGCAGAGATTCCTAGGAAAAATTAATGAATTTTTTTCTCGCTTTTTTTTTTTTTTTTTTTTTTTTTTTTGAACTTGGTAAGCTTTGAATGCTTAACAGAATTCAATTTTGGCGTGGAGTTCATGAAAGATCTCTGATTATTTCGATTCTTTAAACTGATTAAATGAAGATACCAAGCTTTGAGAGCCATGTGACTGAAGCCTTGAGCTATAGAAAGGGAACAGCTCACCTGTTTCATGTGGTGTAGAGTAAGATGAAAGGAAAGGATGTAGCTTGAAAGCTGGATGGAGAACAGCCAGAGGTAAAGCTACTAATAGCTGGACTGTATAATTACACTTGGTAATGTTATGTGTTTTGTTAAGCTCAGATTAGCATTTGATGGTCTCCAGTGTTTTGTACACTTAGGGGCTGACCTTCTAACACAGCCTTAAATGGTTTCCAGTGAAAAGCTTTAAAAAATGTGGTTAATTCTGAGACACTAGGAGGAGTGGTTTTGTTTTCTTTTGAGATGGGAATAAGCACATGCCTAGAATATGAGCTTTAGGTTGGACTCGCGATGAATTTGTGATATCTTTTACTTTAGTTCTACTCAGGGTGTGTTACATGCCACTGGTTGGCTGCTGTGGCTTCTGCACCACCAGCTAGTGATGAACTCAGGATACCTCAGTTTGGGAGTCTTATGTGATACCCCTGCAACGGAGGAGGTTTTCCTAAAGACTGCTACTCACAGCAACTGGAATAAAAACTCTGAAGCATCAGTGAAACAATCTTCTTCCCTCTACCTGTTAAAATTCAAGATAGAAATCTCTTTGGGACAGACTATCTTTGTACTTAAAGGCTGAATAGCAGCTGGCACAACAGACCCCCAGCCCCATCTGATGCCCCCAGGTTCTGTTGTGATGTAAATAATATGTACAGCTCCTTGGGCCAGCTTCAGAGACAACTTTAATAACATGTCAGCGGGAATGAATGCCAAGGGGCAGGAAGGTGGGAATGAAGAAGGAAAAGAATTGGGAGAGTACGTGAAGGTTTCATCTAAAAGAAGCTTGACTGCGGAGTGGTCTGCATTTCAGGAAACACAGTTTATAGGTTGTTACTTAGAGCTATCAGTTTTTGTCCCACTCAGAGAACCTGCTCTAACGCTTCAGATGCTGCATTGCTGGCAGTAATACACATCCAGAGGAAAGTACACTTTGGGTATTCAAAACCTAACCTGGATATTTTTATCCACGGATATACGTAACTTAATTTTGCTACATACCAACCTTATAGGTCTGGTGTGGCTTATAATAGAAAAAAATATTTTCTTTCCAGCTAAATTATTTTAATTCCATTTTCTTCATCTATATGACCGGTTCCATAAGCAATTAAAATGCAGACACTGAAGACCCATGGCATTGCTGCAACTCTCTGCTTAGCACCAGCAGCAATTATACAAGTGTCTGAGAGCTCACCCCATCGGTGGGCACGGAAAGGAACAGCCTCCATGTAATTGCCAAACTATTCTTCAGCAAGTTAAGTGTCTGGCTATGGCTGTTAAGTCAAGATAAGAAATGCAGTAAGTAGCAGTCCCATCTTCTCCTCTGTCTTCTCTCCCACAAATGGGTCCAAGTCTTGCCCTCCTCCTGCTGAAAGACAAGACTAATAATGTGTGGGCTCTGCTAAGATGATGATCAGTCCAGAAAGTTTTCATAATTGGGTGACAATTAACCACAGTCAGGACATGACATTATTCAGATACAGAGGACTAGCTCCTAGTTGCTGTGAATCACAAGTCATTGGAGAGCCTGACCCCAATCTAGTTCAGCTTCAGTTTCCACTCAATAAGTACCACATAGGACTTTTTTTTTTTTTAGTTTAGGCAAAAGCTCATCTAATCACTCGTAGGCTCTCTATGCCCGGTCTTATCCCAATAGCAAAGCAGAGGGTATTTCTGATTGATGCCTTCTACTTTCCAACCCTGTTTGTTCCCCCCGTAAGTAAATATTGCTTTGTGATAGCAGTTGCAAAGGCTGTGGTCTCACTGTATGCTTCAGCGTCAGCAAAACCCCGAATCATCTGGAGGAGGGCAGCAGTGTGGAGGACAAAAGCAGCACTGTTTGGGACACGGGAGAGCCTGCTGCCTCTCTTCAGGAGGCAGCCCTTCCACCCAGCCACTTCCCTTCCCCTTGCTCATCAGGCCTCTCAAATTATAAAAGCCCTAATGAAAATGAAACATGGATGTCATACATAACAAGGAGAGGCTCAACTGCTGACGAAAAAAAGAAGTGTGAAATTACAGTATCAGTGTGAAAGGGAGAGATATGAGCCCACATTCCCCAGAAGAGAATTGGAAAGTGCGTAATTTTTTCCATTCACAAGTGGCATTTAAGGGGAAGCTTTTGGAAGCTGAGAGAAGGTCCAGAAGCAAAACAGGACTTAGGAGCAGAGCGAATATTTCTGACCTAAATATTTGGGACTCTTTTTGATACACCAGCTTGGATTGGCATGGGGACGTGTGCATGCACAGCCCTGATGAACAGGCGTGGTTCCTAATGCGTTCTTCTGCCCACAGCTAATTCTGAAGACAAAAAAGCAAATCCTTTGGGGGTCAAATAAATAAATAGGAACAGGGTACAACTTTTGGGCTCTCTTTCCTATTTAAAGAAGAATTTAGCAGCCCTGGGTAAGGAGGGGATTTGCCTGTGCCGGGTCTGGCTCTGGTCAGGGATAACAGTCTCTCACACTCATGAGAATCTAATTTATTTTTAAAGAGCACTTTAATATAGCATAACAATGTTACCACACATCTTGCTCAGGCAAAGAATTTTTCCAATCTATATTCCGTGCCAGATAGAGTGACTATAAAATGAGTTACTGTACCTTAAATTTCTGCCTTGGCTATAGTGACAGGAAACAGACAAATTCTGACCACGTCTTCTGGACCCAAATCCACACTACTTGGATGTTTAAGAATTACCAACTCCATGAAAACTTGTGCTTCTGGTGGGAGTTGGACTTAAAGGATGAAATAAAAGGTAAAGTAGTGGAGAACAAAGGCCACTGTGGGGCCCAAACCAGTAAAGCAGCAGCATTTAAATGCTTTTCCAGCTAAACTTTAACACCTCACAGTGTGGCCAGAATATGCTAGAAGGATGTCTGAGGCATGAATGCTGGGCTCAGACCACATGTAAAACTAAGCTCTAAACACAGTTTGATTTTTCCTGGTTATTCTTAAATTCCAAAGACCAGCATATTTGGAGCCAACTGCACATGCTAATCCAGACCATACATTTCATAGCCCAAGAAGCTACTGAACTTCTTGACTCTGGCAAGTTTTGCTGGGCAGTGATAGACCCAGACCTACTGGGGCTCAGTAGGCCAGAGAACAACAGTTTCAAACCTGGGCTTCACTTCAGCCATCAGAAGCAAAAACCTTTGGTCAGGCATGAGTGTTTTCTGATGCCTCTTTTGCAAACGTCAGTTTCTGGGAAATGACTCTTGAGAAATACTGTCTTATAAAAAAAAGTCATCTATCCTGTTCCCACTTCCTTATCAGAAGTTAGGCTCCAAACTATGACCAGATATTATATGGTTCACTTTTCTGGTTTTCCTACCTCCACATAGTCAGATCCAAACATTTCAGGTATCACTAAGTATCGAACAGGGAGAAGGGCAAGGTTAATACAAAATTTAGTCACAGGTTGAAACATCCTTTCTGAAAGGGATGAGAAAGCTTCAAAAGGTAGGAACAAAAACCCAAAATAATGGCTCCATCCCTACGAGCTGCACAGTTCTTCCTTTTTCTTGGGTTAGGGTCAGCTAAAAAAAGGGGCACAGCGCTCAGAAAGGAGCTGGGCCAAGGGATCTTACTGCAGCTATTTTGTGTATATTATTTGTACTGTTATAGCACTCAGGGACCTCAAATGGGGATTAGTGTCCCACTAAACTAGGCACTATAAAAATGAACACCACAAAGACAGTTCCCTGCCCCAGAGAGCTAATCTTTGGCCATTTCCCTGCAGCACCTGGCTAGAGCAGGGCATAAGGAAGTGTATTAGGGTGTAGTGCATGAACTACCTTTAATCTTATTTCTATAACCCTTGTCCTTCCTTAACCTACTGCCCCACTCTGTTTGTTAACCTAACTCATCACCTCACTCTAAATTTAGTTTGTGAGCTTCTTGGACAAAAGCCTTTGTGTCTTTTAATTCGTTCTGGTTGGTTGGTTGGTTTTTTTTTTTCATTTTCAGTGGTTTTGAGCCACAAAATATAATATGCATTATGGAAAATGTGAAACAAAATAACTTCCTTCCTTCTCTAAGAAAAAAAATGGATAGATTTAAATATGCATCTTGAAGCATTATGATTTTGTACCTCTATAGAGCCTAATGTGATCCTGTGAATCAATGAGGAACACAACTGGTATGGCAATATAAATAAAGAAGTCTAGTCAGCATGGATATACACACCAAGTACTCTCCAGATGATATGCAGACAAAGGAGATATATTTGCAAAATAATTCCTACTGGTAAAATACCAAAAAAAAAAAAAGCTGCTGATTTACTGCATTGTGATTGATATATTGGATTTGCAGGTCCCCATAAAGATAAACGAATGTGACAAAGTCAGGGCAATACAGTCGCAGCATCTCCAGGACCTGGAACGAAACCTGGGCATTTTCCCATCTCTACTGTCATTCCTTCCAGGTCAGCCTCATGCCTGCAGCATCCTCTTTCCCTGTCCGCAGCCACAACAGCTTCAGCTGCATCAAGCAACCATTTCTTGGCAAAGGAGGGTGCTGGAGCATTGGCAGTTTCTAACCTTTCCTAGGGAAAAGCGACTACCTGGACTGAAGAGTCTGCGCAGTAGGGCTCAACAGCTCTGGCACCATCCATCCATCCACCCTGAAACTTACATAGCCCATTTGTGCTCTAGAAAAGGAAAAAGAAAAACCAAAAGGTATTTGTTTAAAAGACTGTACTGAAGAACTATAAACAATATGGGATGTTAGTTTAGAGAGAGAGAGAGTCGCGAGGGTACAGACAGAGAAATGGTGCAGTTCACATCTATTTCCTCTGCAGGCCACAGGGATCTGCCCGATTGTCAGCTTTAAATACAGTGGCTCTTTCTGCAGGCTTGCAAACCTCAAACTTACTCTGCCCAAGAGAGCAGAGTGCATGATGAAGACAGTCTCCAAAGACACAAAGGACTCCCTCAAATATCGCTCTGATTCTTTTCACAAGCAGCAGAGAAAGGGGAGGATCAAAGCTTTTGAAGGCCTATCTGCAAGCAAGTGAAAGCTTACGAGCTTTGTCAAACTTTGTGAGCGTGCTGCCTTCCCCAGCCCAGAATGCCACGCGCTCGGGGAGGTGCCGGGCCCCGGGGAGCCCCTTCACAGCTTGGCAGTCCAGGCTGAGAGCTATTTGCATTAGATGAGGAATTTCAAGTGGAAACCATCTGAATGCGTGTGCGACTGCGTGAAGTTGAGCCGTGTTTAAAGAAAACAAATGGCTTCTTAGAGTACCCCCGCAAGGTCCGGTTCTAAAGGGGACATCAGTAAGCCTCGTTTTACCTGCCGTTGCAAACTTAAATGGGATTGTGTGGGATTTTTTTTCCTGTTCTGAAAGCAAAGAATCAGGAAAAACTCATGACACCAACAGTATGAATAAACTGGCAAGATACGCTGTAAATAGCTTTGATGTTGAAGAAAAAGAAAACAACAACAAAAAATGGTATTGCAGCCATTTTGAGATTTCAGCTTCCTTCTTCACCCCTGCCACTAAGCAGGCTTCCTCAACATGTGACAAGAAAAATTCAGAGGGATGCTTGCCAAGTGTTTTCTGACCCAAATCCTAGAGGTATCCTCCATCTGCAGCAACAGACAGCTCGCTGTGGTCTGTCATTACCTTCTGTTTGGTTTTCAACACCAGCTACCCTAGTTAATGCAAGAAGATGCAACCACCAAAGACAATTAATAGACAAACATTAGCAGCATTTTTGGGAAGCTTTGAGAAAGACTTCTCTAATCTTGAATCGGCCAGAATACAGAACGATAATGACTGACACTGCTTATACAAGTGTGTTGCTTTAGTGAACTAGGTAAGCTCAGCTGTTAGGAAAGGAGGCTGTATAAAGCCTGGTGGAGAGGATTTAAGGACAAGAGATGAAGGGCAGAGCTAACCCTTCGGTTTCTGTCACAGCACCACACACCTACTTGGCCTCTGTCTGCAGGCTATAAATTTCATAGCCTGAAAGAGCCAGGCAGTCAGAAATATTTTTCCTCTAAGACTGAGACCCAGCTCCACATCCATAATGTTCTATGTAAATGTTTGCATGCAGCCCTTCACATCGAAGGTTTGTAGCAATGCATGGTATTTAACCAAATGCCATTCCCCCAAAGGGCGGCATATTTTTGTTCTTATAATCTTGCATGGAAATTGAAATGGACATATTTTAACATGGGGAAAGTAAACACGTTTCCTCTCAGCTAGGCACTGCTGCATCACTGTGCCGGTGATGATGGTGGCCTAAGATTTTTTTTCTCTACTCCTTCCAATATTCAGAAACCACCAAGGAAGAAAGTTCCCCACAGAAAAATCAAAGCCCTCAACTTGACCTAGGGGCTGGGGATTGGATCTGCTTCTCCAGACAATATAGGCAGCACTGGCCTCATCGGCAAAACCCCATCCTTTTGTTCTTCATCAACCCTCCCTATTTGATGTAACAAACTTCCATTTACCTACCATGTCAACATGCTGTGCTTAAAATGCTTATCTTTGGTAAACCATTCTCCCCTTTGAGGATCCATTAGGCCCAACTACTTAAAGCGTTTGGAGAATTCTTTGCGTTTCCAGCTTCCCGTTTCAGTTGCCGTGATGTTTGCATTAAGATGCTTGTCTGAGATCTGCCCTGCAGGATTCAGAAAAAGAAAAATGTTCCTTTTGTACTGAGCACAACCGGTAGGTATGTAGCTATTTTTCTGTGTATTATGACAGTACCATCTGGCATTCATCTGCCAGGTACCTCAGGAGAATGTCCCCTTCCTACTTGCCTGTATGATGCTGGCCAAAATGACAGAGTACACCAAAGGTTAACTTCCTGTAATATGGCCTCGTGGCTTATCTTGAGTAAGACAATAGCTCCTTTATGTTCTTAACTTTGCATTTCACATGTTCTCCTGCCTGCCTGGAAAACAGAGCCATAGGACATTCTTAGGGGTCAGACACCTCCCCATGCGAAGCCAGGGATAACGCTAGCAGAATTAGTAACAACAATCTACTAGGCCAGTTGGCAATGCACATACAGAAGAAAAATATGAAATAGAAATGGAAATTTGCCCAGTTAGCTTTGTTCTGTTCCACTGAAACACTTTGTACAGTGGAAGCATAAACAAACCATTGCTCTTAGAAGTCACGGTTCACCTGCTGACTCAAAACTTCATGTCTGTCAACCAGCGTGAGAGGCCAAGGGGGCTTATCTGTTTGGGTTTCTCTTTTGGTCTCAGCCTAATTTATCTTGTCAGTTCCAAGGTCTCCATTCCTTTCTTGAAAGGCTGGTAAAGGAAGTTTGGCTTAGCCATGCCCTCCAATTATTTGATTATTTTTAAGCAAACAAACAAGAACTTAACATGGGCCAGTTCAGACTGACTAGTTCAGCTACCGAGCAACGTCTTAAAGCCATTTTCATCTTAGCCCCTTCCTCAAACGGCAGCTCCTTCATGCTTTGCAGGAGATACACTTTAATACTCCCAACCTGCTTCTTGCAAACAGCCTTTTCAAGAGAAACAAGCCAGTCTTGAGCAATTAAGACCTATAGATCTCCCTTCACTTCCTTCAAAGCCATTGTGGAGGTGCAGCTGAAACCCATTAAATTCAATTGAGCCCAAATGGCCCATAAGTCATACGGAAACTTCCTCTGGGCTTTTAACAAAGAGCCTTGCTTTAAATTCCAAATTACAAACAAATTCAGCCTGTTCAGCTTTCACATAAAACATCAGAATTAAAGAAAACATACAGAGAAAAAGTTGCATCAAATCACAGGGAGCATTATAGGAAAGTACAACCAGTTACTCTTGTTCTGAAGTTACATTCTTCAGTTAGAAATGTCATATTAAGTGACAGCAATAATTTCTTTAGTCTGGACTGGAAGCGTGCTTTTTTCCAGTGCATCACAAAGTAAAACTGGTGGCATTCACCACCCCATTCCCTCCTAATAATAACAACACATATTAATAAATTAGGTATTTTATAGTAT
>JAAGNO010007536.1:390043-425106 GCA_033439905.1 Ceryle rudis
CTACAACATTATATTTTTATCTCTAAATATTAATAATAATGTATCATCTATAATAGATATTCTATATGTAATGTAGAATAATATAACTATATATCCACATAATATGATGTGTATATGTAATGTGTATATATGTGTAATTATATAACATACAATAAACATTTATATACCATACATACTTAACATTAGTATTACTTTATTTGGGGATCAGGTTTTTATCAAGTGGATGAATTTATTAATGTGGCTTTATATTGAAACTCTCAATCTGTCTGAGATTAGGGATTGATATAGGTACTGCAAGATCATAAACCAGCTGAACGCTGAAAAGATCTAGACAGATACGGAACATGAAAATTATACAGTAAAATTGGTCCATACTACATCGTTATTCAGACCCCCCATGGGACTGGCATGCTGTAAAAGCCTCAAAAAAGCCTCTACTTGAGGGTTAATTTCACTCTAAGAGCTCTGAGAATAACGGGAGGCCCAGATTTTTATGACTTCGTATCAATTAATGTTTTTTATATTCTTTTTAATAAGAACTTGATGAAAAATGTCCTGCTCTACCTGTTCTATTTGGCACCCAAGTAACAAGACATTAGGAGTATCCGAATCGTTTTGAAAAGCGCCGTGGAGTAATATTTTCTAAAGATAATGGGTCTGAGAGGCAGACACACACAGGTTCCAGAGGCATGTGGAATGGAAACAAAGTACAGCCACCCTGTGTGGCTAATGGGGAGCAAGCCAAGCACTGCCCCAAGATGTGTGGCTCAGCAGTTGGCTCCTGCGTGGATCAATGCCTTTGCCATGGTGGGGCAGCATCCATCAGATGCAGAGGGAGCAGGGTACCACTGTCTGCTGGCAGACTCTGCACCCCCACTGTAGGTTTGTCAGGACTATCAAACCACAGTGACTGAGGCACGGACTTTGCCTCCTTCTCAAGCCCCAGTGGCAAATCCTTTCATCTGGCTTTGTGCAGACCCATTGGCAAGGGCACGGTTTAGGCTGTTGCAATGAAACAAGCAGCTGTTTCTCCCCTCCCTGCTCCTCCTGCTCCTCTTCCCCTCCTTGGCTAACACCTAACCCCTTCTCCTAAACGTCTGCAATTGCTGCTCCATCTGTACCAGCCCAGAGCCACTTCATCTCACCACACAGGCAGAAGAACACCTCAGCAAAAGCAAACACTTTAACAGAGCCTCGTACAACAAGCAAGAAGGATAATGGTGCTAAGGAAGTGGGACTGTGAAGCCAGGAGCAAAAAAAAAGGAGAAGCAACCCTGAGCAACCTGCTTTATAGACCTGCACCCTGGAAGACATCAGATTTGTTAAATTAGTAAAAGGAAAGGCTGGATGAAATGTGCCAACCTGCATCTAGGCCAGAAAATAAAAATAAATTAGGTCAGCATAGCACATTAACAGCTTGACTCTCACCCCACTTCTTTCTCAACATCTCCAGAAACTCACTGGTGTTTTGACCTCACTCCTGGGACAGGGATAACAGGAACTACAGAACTTCCAAGTCTGTGACTGAGGTCTGGAAACATTAAACAGACAACTGATTTCACAACAATGAATGAAGTAACACCTATTGAGAAAGTTTTAGGGAATAAAAAAAAAAGAAATTAAAAAAAAAAAATAAAAGGAAAATAAGATGCTGAAATACCTGTCTGGAAGAAGTATGTTCTCTGGTTGGTTGGTTTGTTTAGTTGTCATGAATTGCACGAAGTGTAAGAAGTAAGGTGCAAAGAAGTGTAGATGGAACACATTGACTTCCAAGTAAGAGGGAGGAGAGGGGACTTGCCCTCTCTGATTCCCCACTGCCAGGCAACAGCAAATTAAGGCTGCCTGAGAAACCAGGTCTGCTGAAATCACCCCTTCTGGTGAATAAAAGTTATCTGAGGACAAATGCATCCCCATAGCTATAATACACTCCACAACCCTGAAAATGGCAAGAATTAAATAATAAAATCCCCCTAAGAACACAAGCCAGTATTCTAGCCCTGTGGAAGGAAATCCTCCCGTATAATTCAGTGGATGTCATTTAAGGGGAGAGATGAGGAATCTCAGGATGAGTCTGAAGCACTCAACACACTGGTGGCACCAAACACAGTGATGTCTATGGAGCCAGCACATCTCTGCCTCAAGCCTGGCTCTGACCCAGTTTGTCTTGGGCTGACCCAAATACAGAAAAAACACTGGCACTGGTCATTGTCAGGACACTTTTGTTTACAAGGTAACTCATGAGTGATTTTTAAAGCATTATTTCTATTTTATTTTACTTTTTTTTTTCCCTGAGCAAACACCATGACTTCTAATTTGAAAGAGGATTTAGAAGTGGTTGTGATTCATGGGGATTTATGGATGTTTCCCAGGGAGTTTCAAAAGCCTGGACTTTCTTCCCACAAGTCCCAGGAAATGCAGTTAAAAGTCTCCCACGGGTTCTTCCTTCAGCATGTTTGGACCGGGCCAGCGGTGCAGGACAGTCACCCAGCAACACCCATCCCAGCACCTGCCAAGGGCAGGACCCCTACAGATGCTAGCCAAGGCTGTGCCCAAAACCAGGGGGTACTTGTGTGAAAACCATTCCCCAGTGTAGACGCAACCAGCATGAACTGGAGCAACAGTTACATGGCATTTCCATATCTGTGTGTTGTTAACTTACAGAGAAACAGTGTAGGACTGGAGGCCAAGGGAACAAACTGGGGGGGTGGAGGTGATGCTCCCTTACGGAAATGAGCATTAGGAAATTTCTTAAGCCAAAAAGCACACCGAGGCCATCATTATATTTAACCTAAGAACAATTTTCCATTTGTCCTGATTTAACCACTGATATTTTCAGCTCTGACTGGTTACAGCAAGTATTGCACTGGACAGCCCTGGGTGAGGCTTTCTCCCTCACCCCCCTCACACAGGACTCACTTCCAAGAGCTCTTTAAATGTCAGTCCTTGAGTTTCATACACCAGAGCCTTGCACGATTGAAGGGAGACCTTCCACATTTTGCTTTCCAGCTACTTTCCCTCTTGTATTCACCCTGAACACTGCCTTGGGTGATAAAGCTAGAAACCCCACCCCTGCTCGTTATCCTGACAATATTTAATTCTGACAGTGCATTCAGTGCACTTCATGAAATATGCAACCCTGTGACTAACGAGGTATTTGCACATAAGGGCCATATACAGTAAATTGCAGGGCAATAAAAGTAAAGGCAAACCATGAACTGATCAGCCAGCTGTTTAAAATGACACAAAGTGTGTCTTATTAAATGTGTTGCGTTATATCCAGATGCTGACTGGACCTCAGCCCTGGCTCTCTCAGTAAAAACTTCACTTTATAAAAAAAACCTATAGGTTTCCCTTTCTTTTATCACATATTAGCTCCCTACTTTTCAAATACCGGTGAAAAACTCACCTCTCTATTACCTCTCTGCTTTCCACTGATCATGCTAGGGAAGGACTATTTTGATTTCACGTGTGTGATTGCATCCGCTCCAGTGCTAAGCATCCTATCAGCATATGGCCAAATAGCAAAGCTGACATTTTTGCCATGATTATCCCCGAAATGTGTTTCCTACCTCTGATTTACAAGAGCCCTATTCATGAGAAATGATTAATAGCTCAGTAGTGCTGCCAAAAAGCACATAAATCTAGACATCCTCTATGCTCCTGACATGCTGCTCATCTCAAAGATATGTTCGGATCTCGCTCTCCCTCTCTCCCGCTTATCTATGTCTGATCCCCAATGGGTACGTGCTCATTCTGATTAGGCAATGCAGTTGCTGGGAAAATCTTAGGCTTATATTACTGATGGCACCCAATTAGAGGTTGCAGAAAGCAGTGTCCTTCCTGGCTTGTACTAGACAAGCATGATTAAGTGTTAAACGCCTTACAAGTTAACAGGCAGCATCACCCATGTGTCTGTTACAACTTACAGGGTAAGAAACCAGCTCCATTGCCAAGTGTTCTCCATTCACAGTCTCTGGGGCTGTAGACTAACAGAGCTGAGAAGAGGGCAAGCCGCATACACCTGACTCAGCTGCTGCTTAACTTATTCAACAAGGTTTCATACACTTGGCATTAAACATGCTTTTAAGTGCCCCACTCAGATGTGAGAGATTTAAACAAACACCATCTGAACCCAGGCCCATGATACCGTTCCCCATCCCCTCACCACCTCACCCTCCAACCTTGGTCTATTTCACAGTTCTTGAGTGCCCTTCTTCTGAAGATCCCAAAGCATTTTGCAATTATTAAAGAACAGATCATACCATTCCCACCCATTTTATTCCATAATTTCAATGGGCTGCTAGCTTGCTTGCTAGCACAGCAAGACACACAAAAAGAAGTAGCTCATTGTGCCTAGTATGTGAAGAGAATATCAAGGTTGCAGGGCTTTCCCTACCCGTATCCACCACGACACAAGCCTTTAATTGTACAATCATGCTCTACAGTACCAATAACTCCAGGTACAACGTGCCTTTTCCTTGCCGACTTTGATGCAGACGGGTGACAGCTTGCAACTGTTTTTCATTGCTGCATTCATGATGTTCACTGTTACTACAATACGGTGTATTTTTCACTTAAGATACTACCATCAGACCTCAGAATCATACACGTCTCCCACTGACTTTTCTGGAAACTCCAGCTGTTACCTCAGCTGTAATAAAAAAACCCACCAAAATTATTATTAATAACAAATTTCTCTAGGTGTGTTTTGACAATATTCTTGGCACTCATGTTCTGCTCAGCTTTTTTCCTTCTTAACTTCCACATGATTAATTACTGGTCCAAGCTTACAAGTAGCTATCAACTTTTGAGTGCACCTAGCCATCATTTTGCCAGATCATGCATTTTCAACAGAACCCATTTGCAGCTGAATTATTGGGCTTTGTTACTGCACAAATCACTTCTCAGGTAGATACCTGGAAAGTATTGCAACAATGTGAAGGGATATCTTGTCTAGTTGGACAGTCTTTAGAAGTGTAAATACTACTCCTTTCTCCACATACCTTATCTTCAAGCTGTCTGGTACTTTTGCTAAGTTAGGGATATGCTCCCTTTAAACAAGTGCTCAACTGTGTCTGTAAAGAGTGGAAAGTGGCCTATGTAACTTTAATTTCTGTGCCAAGGATGAGAAAGTTATCAATGTTGCTTTTCTGGCTGTTATATCATTAATTCTTTCAAAAGCAGAATATTTCATCACTGCTTCTTGCCATGACCTGATGTCCAGAGATGTATCTTGGACGTGCAGCACTCACCGTGGGCTACACCCCTGCGAAGGAAGCAGCTGATGATACAAACAGGTGTTCACCGCGGTTGTACTTTGTGCAGTGCTGTTCACTAAGTATAGAAACACACCAAGTGAAAGAAATCAAACAACAACAGCCAATTTCATTGCTCAGCATGCTCAAGCCTCCCTGGCCAGTGACTTATAAGCCCCAAAGGGCCTTGACTCTCTGCTTACTCCTAAGCCATGCTTGAAGCTTCTTACATGACTTAGTTCTTCTGTGGAATTTGGAAATAGTCTCTCTGGCTGCGTGGTGTAATTCTGCTCAGCTTTTGCTTTGCTTGATTACTGCCTTCCTACAAGCAGCTAAAAACATGTTTAAATGTTCCTATCATTTAGCCCAAAGGAAAGCTGTGTAGCACATTTAACATCTTTACCCAGATCTGAGACTTTCTACAGATGCAAGAACCATCTGATGGCAGCCACTAACACCTTCCTGTGAAAAAAAATACATCTCTAAAAGAACAGCTACATGCAAAGCAAAGAGAATTCTTCCCTAGAACACCACAAAACTTGCTGCCACAAGGGCAAAAGGATATTTTTTAAAAAATGGTAAGTACCGAATGACGAATTCTACTTTTTTACTCTTGTTTCTGTGACATGTGGAAAGCAGAGCAGTCAGGACAACGTGCTAAGTTTATTATCTTCCAAACAGCAGAATCAAGGCAAATGGAAACTGTGATAAACCCCCTATCTCCAGGGTATCTAACCCACCTCTCAGCTTTCCAGGTAATAGAACCTTTGTTTTTCTTCAGGACTGTGCTGAATAGCCTAGAACCTAACCTAGATCACATGCAAAAAAAAAAGACACTCCCCAAAAAACTTTCCATGTATTTTTACCAGTCTGTATCATTTCTGTGCCATTTCACCAGGAGCACAACACACCAGCTTCTCTGACGCAACACCCCTCAGTGGCACACACGGGGAACATTATCTATGGGAGCTGGCTGCGCTATCTAGAGATCTCCCGACAGCTCATCTTCGCTAAGTTTCATAATTACGCGACACGGAGCGTCAGTGATCCTCACTCAGCAGTTCCATGGGAGCTTTCTCAGTAGACGTATTTCTTTTACTTTCATTCTTATTTCAGCATTTGCAGTAGTCAGAACAGTTTTCAGATACCCTTGTTTCCACAAGAGATGTTCCTTGTTGCTTTGGAGACTCATACTGAAAGAAGCACAGAGAGGAATAAATGACATTTGGGGTATTTCATTACAGTTAAGAAGCTCAAAGGTAGGAGGAAAAGAGAAGTTTAAAATAACTTTCATATCTCTTGTCTACAAAAACATACTGACAATTTACATATTTGTGTTCTGGCAGCAGATGATACATTTACAAGGGCTCTTCTGCCTGTCTTTTGTATAATGAAACGCTCCTACTCAAGGTTTGGGCTATTTCAAGGATTGTTCAGCGCTGCCTTACTCTATGGCTAACAAATACAGGATTTAGCCAAGGAATGCCAAGAAGAACCGTAGGAATCACCACTCGACTTGACCTTATCCTCCTTCAGCAGATGCTCTACTTTCACAGACATTACTATGTCTAGAAAAACTCTCAGGGAAAGAATAAAAAAGAACATTATTTTCATGCATCATTTGCCCTAACTTCCCAAACTTGTGTTACAGTTTAGGGTCAGGCAGCCCACTAGACCTATAACAGATGCTCTCTGTTAACCCCCCTCCCTCCCCAAAGGGGAAGGGAAAGGGAATAAGGGAGAGAGACTCAGTGATTAGAAAAGGAAATTAGAACAGCTTCAATGAAAATAATAATAATAATAAAATGGAATATATACAAATATATACAAACCCAGTATCGAACTCAACTCCCTCTGATGGCCATTACGTCACCGTCACCACTGATGCTGCGGAGCAGGCACTGGGGATGTCTCAGACTGGACTCAGTGGCAGAAGTGAACCAGATTCAGGAGCTGCATTCTGAACTGGATTCAGGAACACATGGATGTATTACACACAGACAGAGTTCTCTTCGGATACTGGCCATTGAAGAAGAGGCTTGATCCTCGTGATCCCTCAGCTTTATACCAAATATGACATATATGGGATGGAATCCCTTAACTTAGGGTCACCTGTCCTGGCCACTCCTCCCTTTACTTTCTGCACCCCCAACATGGTTACACAAGATCCAGCAGTGACCTTGGTCTGCACACCAATCCTTGGTAGTAACTCTCAACATTGAGCATTATCACTGCTAGAAGCAGACACTGCCTGCAGAAACATGCTGTTAACTTTAGTTGGTTAGAAGAAACTTAACTGCAAAGTAAAATCACTGAACAAAATTGTTCTGTTCTAACTCAAACCAGGACAACTTGGTTCCTAATTATTTATGAAAATCAGTACAAAACATCATTTGAATTCAAATAACTGAGAGAAAGAACCATGCTACAGTGAAGTTTCACATGGCACGGTGCATGTTATGGGTCTTGTTTTGGTGATTCTTAAATCCAAAGAGCAATCTGCCTACCTGAAGTTCATGATGCTGATTTGTCAGTAAAGAAATTAATGGATACCAGTACCCAGTAAGACTTAAAATATAGGAAGCAACTTTATCTGCCACTGCTCACTTTTCAAGAGCATGTGTTTAAACCCCAGATGCTTAATAGGAGCAGTGTATACTCCCATCTCCTTGGCATATCTAAATGATACCACATAAATCATAACATGTTTTGGGAGAATTTTGTCATTAAATATTTAGAGCACGTCACCTTGACACTTACATCTTATACAGCTTGCTGCAATAAGTAAGTAAATAAATAAATCCGAGTAACATAAAAGTTTTTTTCCTAGGCTAAGAGTGCCTTACATGACCTAAGCTTTATTTTCTTCACATAACCAAATCAAACAAACTGAAAACCCAAGTCTTGAGCTTTCTGAAGAAACTAATCCTAATTAAGTATGGAAAGTAGAAGTTGGGTGGTTCTGGAATCAGCAGAATCAAAGCAAGATCCATTATTTAGCTAATACAAGCAATTTTGTGAAACAAACTATACCTTTGTTCTGTAAATTTTGGAAGCTGGGCTTTGGGCAGATGTTCCCTGCTGGATGCAGACATGCCAGGGGAAGGTTATAGCCCCAGCCGTTGAACATCACTTCTTTACAGAGGTTACTGCTCCCTCACATTTGTTGGCAGAGCTTGCTTACAGAAACACTCCCGAAGCCACTTGAAATTGAAGCGAGTGGCACTACTATTTAGACAGTTTAAGCCAAGCAGCACAGCTGCGGGAGGAGTTTGTGCCTGTCTGTACCTTTCAATTTCCACTGCTCACAAGATCGCAAATTTTCACAACTTCTTGTCAGGGCAGAAGCTTTTCTCACCTTTTTGTGTAGCACCAGAGATCAAATCCCAAATGCCACACTTGAACATTTAGCCTTAAATGCCTCCTAATTAAACACTGACAACTGTGTTAAATGTGCTTGCAAACTACAATCCTTTCACCTCTAACTTTCTGCTTTGATTAACTTTCAAATCACTTTTCCACCAAGCTCCTGGCCTTAGAAACAACAATCAAAATCCGTGTTATTACCCTGTGCGAGGGCATTCTGCAGACACCTCCTGTGTGACACATCTAAGGCTACAACAAGCACAAATTGCAGCTCTGATGTAGTGATACTGGGAAGGCACCAGGCTATGAGCAGAATACAGGACTTCAGACATGCTGTGATGCCCTAGACAAGCTCCTCACCTTTCTCTGCTCTTTTCCCACCTACAAAATAGTGAAACTTTTACAGGGTCCTTTGAAATCTGAGTGAAAATTGCTATATGCTTATGTGCAATAATTGTTATTAAGCATATCAAGAATATAGATCCACTATTCCTTTGCAAGTTAAAAAAAAAAAAAGAACAATAAAAGAAAATGCATCATGCAAATATTTCATCAGCAGATAATTGTATTGGTATATGAATGGTTATGACTTTAGAATAATGCAAGGTTTATTTTCTCACTCTTTTATAAGTATCTATGAGTAAATTCCAATATATCCTCTATTAAGGGATGCACTGAATTTACAACTGGCTTTTTGAGGGATTTTTTCTATTTTTTTCTCCTGGTAGGATAGTGATTGAGCTGCCTAAAATATCATTCACAGCAGGCTATTTATGTGATGACGTTTCTATCCAAGTGAAATTGCTATGTCTAACACCTTCTTCCTCTCCAAGAAAAAATATTATTCTGCAGACAAAACAGGAAGTTATCCAAGGGTTTAAGAAAAGAGTTTGCTGTTTCTTTCCTTCAGTGTAGAATTACTTTATTTTCATGCATTTCACCTCCTCTGCTGCTTGAGCTACAAATAATACCAAGTAGCAAATTATATGCCAAAAATCGTATTAAAAGAACATTACAGATACAAAGTCAATCACTCAAAACTTACAACCTTTCAAGATTTCCCAGACAATTGCATTTCAGGCCCCTTGGCTTACACATTGCATGCAGGACTATGGATGACATGACTATTTTTTCCTAAAGCCATTTCCTCCTGCAGTGGACAGACTAGATGCTAATTATTGCACACGAATGTTCAACGTTTTTTCTTTTAATTCTTACTGCTCCCCATGAGGCATCAGATCTTATTTACTGACCTGTACTCAAGACTCACTATGAAGACAGGATTATAAATGTCTGTTGATTTTTCTGTCGTGCCGTCCTTGTACTGCTTGAGTGCTTTGCAAGCAAGAAATCACCCGGGTGATTTTGTGAATGGAATGAGCTTCCCCTCGTTTCCACAGGTGATACAATGGTAACCTGGAGAATAGTAGCTATTAAGTAGCTTCACTAAAATTTCCAGAATTCATTTACTTTCCACCAGATCCCTAAGTTTTAACAGTTCTTGAGTTCTTCTTGCATTTGCATGAGGACATTTGTAAAGTCTGGACTCTGGTAACATTGGGACACATTACTTCTACCTCCCAATTATTGAATTATTTCTCCAAATTGTTGGAGCATCTCAAAAAAATGGATAGACACATTTATTTTTAAGACAGGTGAAAAAGCAACACCTTTCTCTTAAACTTGTTCGGAGAAAAAAAACAACCAAACAAACAAAACAAGCAAACAAAAACAAACAAAAAAAACCAACCCCAAAACAAAACAAAAAAAACCCCAACAGATATTTTTTCTGAAGCTTTAGATATTCAGCCAGATGCAGTCTCCCAGTCTGTACTTTTTTTAGACCAAGTAATATACATTTGATAAGTTTATAAGCAAATGAAAACAGGGTCTTGTGATAAAAAATGTCAAGGAAGCTTAACTGTAGGTGGCATTCACAGCTTCACCTATGATTAATACCCCCTATGGAAGGTCTGCCAGTAACCCAGATGAGGCAGGCAGCACAAGGACTCTCTGCATACCTACACAAAAGAGGAAGGCTGAGTTAGAAGGTCTCATTCATTCCGCTGATGATCTGAAACAAACAAGCATCAAATGATTTATACCACATCATCAGTGTTCACAACCTCAGCAGAGTACCTGAATAGAGCACAGGAGCAAAAATGAGCACCTAAACCCCCTTGACATTCCTACCTACGAACCAGTAAATTGGTGAATTATTACTGCATAAGGAAGGCAGAAAGGAAAACCTTGCTTGCAAACAAACCACTTCTAGCTAACTCAGAAGAAATACATGACTTTGACCCAGCCAGCTCTTACCCTGGTGAGTCATGGCTAGATCTGTCCTGATACAGCCAAGAGTAATTACCAGACATGTCTTCTCATGGTTGACTTTATTCCATAAAGGCAAAGACAAGAAAGCAAAAGGCCTTGTCCCCAATAAACTTGGCTCTGTCATTGTAAAGAGCACTTTGAAATGTGACTGCCATCTGCATTCCCCTTTGTCTTACCCTGCTAATGTTTCTCAAGCTAACTTTTCTTCAGCTTGGTTCTTACGTGTGTCCATGGACAACGTGAGCAAATCATTGCTCTATCACAGCTCCTTTACTCAACATACTACAGTGTACTGCAGGCCCACAAAGGGCTAAGAAATCCTTGATGATTCGAAACTGCGCAGTATCGCTACCTAGCAGTAAAATAAAACCTGTCATTAACTGAATCATTGTTTTTATTATGGAACTGGAGAGAAGTATATAAACTGTCCATGCCTTTTTTGTGGAAATGGAGACCATCACATTCAACTAGCCAGGGGGTGGGTGGGTTTCCCCCCTTTTTAAATCAGAAAAAATATTTTTTAGCACTTATTTATGTTTTCAAGATTGTCCTGACCTCTGTTCTTAAAAAGCACAATGAAAGGCACACTTTTGACTACAAACACTGATAAAATACAGTAATGCTCTGGTTTTTTCGCTGCTGTAGAACTGCCAAGTAATAAAGATTAGCATGACTAAGGTTCTGTTATACTGACACACGCAAAACTGAGGAACAATCGTTCTTTCTCGTTTGACAACACTTAGAAGAGAAACACTCCTTTTGCTCTCCTCTAGGACATGCTGGGCCTCAGACAAGATGAACAGTATCATTCAACCAAATCAATTTTTAAGTGGGACGTTTAAATGCTGAATTCTCTTAAGCAGAGACACCTGGAGAGCGGCCTTATTATGTGAGCTAAAGGTCACCAGGGATTTGACTAACACTTGCAAACATACAGTATTTCATTTGACGTGTCTCTACACAGAAACCACCCCACCATTTGGAATCCACTTCTTTGAACAATTAAATAAGCTCCTTGAAGCACCTTTGCAAAACTCCTGAATCTGTGATCAGTCTATTGGGTTAAAACAATATCCAGCTAAAGGATAAAAATGTTAGTAAACATTTTCAAACTTGGGTCCTTAAGGTTACTTTCACACCAGTAACTACCACTGGCCAACTTTCCTCTAGGAGCAGCATCTGCAGGTCCAATTGACTTGAAGTGACTGGCAGGTGCTCAGCTGCCCCAAAGAATCTGATTTATTGGCCTAATTTTAGGCACGAATTTTAAAACGTTGCCCTTTTTCAGTGTGAAATTTCTCCTTTTTTACTCAGTATCTTCCATTGTACTGCACAGTATATCACAACTTATCTTTCAACATAAATCACAACAAAATGTAAATAAATTGTCATTCTGGGCTAAGATCCTCAAGGGTAATGGGGCACCGTTTCCTTTCCAGACACCTAATCCATACCACAGCTTAGACCATACACCTAGGTGAATGGCCATAAACTCAGATATGTGTGTCTCCAACCTATCTAGAGCATCTAGATACCATATAGATCAAATCAGACATATCCTTATCATTTCTAATGAAAGACAGTATATTTTTAATGATAAAACTGTCAGGTGCAAAATGTTTGGAAACTGGCTAATGAAGTACAGCTATTATGTCATCTCTTCTTAGAACCTCACGTCATCTCCCAGATAGGGTGAATAGCCTGTGGAAGTCTGTAGGAAAGGCCCACTTCCAAGGAAAGATACATTTCCAGGAAAAGCAGATGATGCCCACATTTGTCAAGATGCAGAGTTAGTATTCACCACACATGGGTCTCAACCTCTTACAAGGAATTAAATGGACTTTGGACAGTGAGCACAGCCTGGCCGACGATTACCATCGTTGACAAAAAGATCCTGAAAGTTACTGGAATTGTAATTAAAGCGTGGGGGTAGGAGGGAGAGGCCACTGCCACACAGCCCAAATGCATCGCTGGTGCCGTTGCACCTTTGACATCTCCTTGCCATAATCTGAATAAACTTTCATTAATGGTAATCACCAGCAGCCATTTTCAGCTTAGTTTTGTACGTAATGAGGCTTGAATGATTGTGCTATCTGCCTCTTTCCATCTGTTTACCTCTTCCCACTCCCTCCCTCTCCCCCCAACCTCCCTCACAGAAAACTTTCTGAGCTGTTGGCCAACCCAAATTAGCGATTGCTCTGAGGGAAAAGCAGGCAGAGCTCAGCTGCTGCTGTTGGCAGCAACCAGTTGCCCAGCTCATACTGGGCACGCAGAGCGTCGGGCAAGAGAACGTGCACGCTGCTCTTCACAGAACAGCATGTCATAAGAGGCATGGAGAAAGGTCAATGTACTGCCCCGTGAAGGGGCAGGGACAAAGGACACCCAGCCAACAGAAGCCACATCTTATTCGTCTCGCTGCTTGCAGACCCACCTCTTTCTCTCCGTGGTGATTCTCCCCTACGTGGTCTGTTTGCATTCAGTGCATACCCACCCAGAGCACTCGTACTGTCAGAGCAGCACGGGGGAAAGGCACTGATGAAAAGACAGATGTGCTTTCCCTGTGACCTATCAGTGGGCACCTGGAACGACCGAAAGACAGAGGTAACACAAGAACTAGAAAACAATTTTAATAACTCTAGAATAAGGAAGCAAGCCTCAGTGCAAATCTTACCTAAGTACCTATGCACACACATACAAAATCAGGATAGTTTTCTGCTTACTGGGGTTTTTTTCAGCTTTTCAGCAACTCACTAAGTATTATCTTAATGCGGAGAATAATAATTGCCCTTAAAACTCATCAGTAGCTGGCAAGTGTCCCGTAGAAGACGCACGTGTCCTTCCTCTCTCTTTGCTCCCTCCAGGACCACTCTCCTCAAGCAGGGACTACATTGTACTAGGATTTACGCTGAGAAACCCACACTCACAATCATAAGAAAGTCAGATAAATAAGGATGGAATTAACCCATGAATTAATTATTTGGTAATAGTGTCTTCCAGATTAATGTCTCCTTTGGATTATCTGATGAATGCTGCAGTTAACTAACTTTCTTTTGATCCTCCTACTGGGAAATATAGAAAGGATAAGATGGTGGGGGTGGAAAGATAATTATGCTCAAGGAGATGACAGTATCTTATCCATACTAGGAAGGTTAAACTCAAGTAGTTACTTCTCAAGACTCCTACTACCACGTAGGGATGCCAGTGTGAAGCTGTTCAGCCAGTTTCAAATCGGTACAGGTTCTCATGCTCTTACGACACCTGGCATACGGTGAATGCATCGAGACTTGTAAAGAGCAGTGATTCATTGTTAATCGTTCACAAAAGAGCCAGAGATTCATGGTAACCCTGTATTTCTGGAAAAGCAGATCTACACCCCAGTTTTTATCAGTTTTATGAGATAGAAACTGCAGGTGAGGTTGAGAACAGCATCTGGATCCTGATCTGTTCTACAAAATTTTGGGGAGTGTCACTTAAACCCACAGTTCATCTGTGCAGTATCATGTATGGTGAGCTGTGGAGGCTCAGTGAGTGACCCCACAGTCAGGAAGATCTTCTGGCACGAACTGTGCACTGCTCAATGGTGAGCTCAGCCTTACACAAATAGCTTCATCCATGGGCTGAACTGGATCTCTTCTCTTTTGCATTGTGACTGCTGAATTCTGATCTCCTGGTTTGACACAATTGCTTTTCATAAAACAATCACATTTCCTGTACACCTGTTCTAGAAATGTATCCGTTTGCATTTGCAAAACTTGCCATTTCACTCTCCCACGTGTGAATTCCACACTTTAATACCTCTGACAGGTCATTTTACCATTAAAAAAAAAAAAAAAGACACGTTAATTATCTTTCTTGTTTAAAATAACTTTGGTGATGCTCCAAGCTTAGCAGGAAAGATGTTCAGACAGAGCCCTCCCTGCCACTTTTTCTTTCTTCCTGTTCATCAACTCTGTTCAGCACCAGGAGTGAGGAAATCAAGAAGACATGCTAGCTGAAGTGGCTGACGCTGTGGAGGAAGTGGAGCTCATAAAAGATGTAGAAGGGTAAGCACGGCATGTAGAAGACAGGAGAATTGAAGAGGGGGTTGAGCAAGTCTTTGATGAGTTGGGGGACAGCTGGGAGTATGCAGGATGGGGAGAAGACCTAGGAAGTGAAAGCATGGGTAGCTGTGTAATGGAAGGCCAAAGGGAAAGGATGAACCAAAATGAAATGTCAATTCTTGGAGCACTGAAGCAGAGAACCTTCCCTGTGCTAACCCTTGAGTGACACAGACCATTCCTCCAGGCTCGTGGCTATTCCCTCTGTCTACAAGAGCACAGAATTTCTGTGCCAAGTTATCAGTGCATTGAAGGCTCAAAATGGAGCACTGAAGGTTCACTACGGAGCAGAGCAGCTGCGGTGCTGCCCTTGGGAACAAATGCAACAGCTCCAGGGACTCTCTTCATCAGGTACTAGCTCTGCACTGGGAAAAAAATTAACTCCTAAGAGACTGCGTGCCCACCTACAGCAGGTACAATAGGCAGAGCTAAGCATTATAAAGTCTTAGATCAAGCTGAGTAAGCCCTCATGAATTCTAGGCAAGCTGTGGATTTGAAACCATATTTCACTGGGCCCAGGCTCAATTCTGCTGTAAATCAGAACTGAGGAAACATCATCAACAGATAAACAACAGCGTATATCCTCTTGCTTGGCTCCTCTTTTCATTGTGGCACATTGCATGTGGCACCAACAATACTGAATAAAAATGCACCAGAAAAAAAAGTAACAATCTTTAATCTCCCTCCTCCCAGTTCATCAGTTACTGCAATAACATCACCAACACGCCAAAGGACAGACGCTTCTCTAAGTAAATGAGATATAAGCTTGTTTTCAACAAATTAAAACATGCCAATAAATTAAGGTATTGTATATGAGCCAGGTATAGTCTTCCTCCAGGCCATCAAAAGCACTAATAAGCAGGACTAAATTGAGCCACTATGCGTAGAGCACTGCCTTGATTTTTATGTATTGTGTTAACAATGCAAAAAATATTGAGGTTATTGTTTAAAATATCTTCCAAAGAACACAGGAACAGTTGGAAAATCAAAAGATGGATGATGTGATAGGGAAGAAGTTTACATTTAGACCAGTTAGTCACGCTGCACCTCCTGGCTCTCTGGAAAATGTAAAAAGCAGGCAAGGGAGTTACATGGGGCAAGACAGCAAGGAGCACATAAGGCTGGGTTTGTTCAGAAGTGCTTCCACAAAAGAAACAGCCACCGAGCTATCCAATCCAACTTCACATCTGCTTCCAATTTTATAGTCTTCCGTGTCTTTGACGAAAATCCAATTTTTCCCAAAAGGAACTGCAGCACAGTAAAGAAAGGTCTATTGATAAATCTAAAGCATCTCTTACAGAATGTGATGCTTCAGGGGGTTGGCGGTCAGGGGAAGCAGAGGTTTGTCTCATAATGTTGTGCTGCATCTCTAAAGCTCCCTTTACATGTCGCCACTTTCGAACCCACGAGGTGGTCTCTTTAGAGCAAGACTGAACTAGAGGCTACAAGCTAGCTCTTGTTTGTGTGTGTGTGTCAGGTTCCCTAGGCATCTTAGACATTTGCCTCCATCTAACCAGACATCCAGACACAGCCTGAGACTTTTTTTTTTTTTTTTAGCACGTTTTTAACGACATCCAAATCCACTTGACACCAGCGTGTCCTTTTGACACCCTCTCCAAAGAGAACAGCAAACAAAGAACAACACTTCAAGAATAAACAGGGCTTATTATGTTTCTTTCATAGTCACCCAGGAATATCCCTTATCCAATATTCCTAACTCAGACAGTTCTTACGGTCGTGCTAGCTCTACCTACGGGCTAGTTCTCATTCCAGCTACTTCGATTAAACTCTTGGCCTTTTCAGAGTTAACAGAAATCAACAGGGACAAGACACACTACTCCTGTTTCAAGGCACACAAAAACTTTGGGGTCTTGTCTGTCATCAGCCCACTATTTTCTGTTCTGTGCAGCCTTCTTGTCAGAAACAGTCCCCAGGCCACACAGGACACGTAGCTCTTCAGGGGGATATGAAAGGTACTATAAATTGCCATCCGACACAATTGAGCCAGGAATCTGACTGGTGTAAGGATGCAAAATTCCAGTGAAGTCAGGGGGCCTGTGCTCATTAATGTCAAGGCTTCATTTCACCCATTAAAAAGTGAACTGTCAGCTAAGCTATGCTCTGTGAACTCTTGTGGGATTTCCTGCCTTCTTAAGTTACTCATTTCCAGTTTACCTATGAGCCCAGTCTAAATGCATGAATTTAAAATAAAATGCATTTCTAGAGACACGGGATAGACGGTCTATGTTACATGCTGCTTCCACTGCCAAAAAAAAAACCCCAACAACCTAGAAATAGAATGTTTTTAGTGTAAAACACACCTACCCTCCTAACCAACCTGGGTGGAGGGAAGGCAGAGTACTCCTTGATGAGATGGGAAGGTCAGGTCACCTATAGGACAAAGCCCTTAGTGCTGATCTTGCCTTTTTGCAGTGTAAATCTACAGGGATTGCCCAAGTTAACTAGCTGCTTAAGCGGGAGAAAAAAATAACCAGACAGCCCAATAACTTTTTTCTTTTCTGTAGCCAAGACAAAGCCATGAACGATGAGGTACTAGTGCTAATTTACTTAACATAATTTCTTATTTGAGCACCTGTCTGGGGGGTCCGTGGAAGCCTTGGGACTGGATAATCTGCCGAATGATCTTTAATCAGACAGCAATATTAGGTGCTAATAGCTCTGATAAAGGGGCTGTTTAAGCCAACTGTTAACACAAAGGTGTGCCCGCCACAACGACTATTTCAACAATGCATTTGCCAGTCATATTAATTAAAACTAATTCCTTGCAGGCCACAGAAAGCACAGAGTAAACCCACATGGAAAATGTCTAGGTTCTACCATGACAAATCACATTAAAGAAAAAAAAATTTAGATTATCCTAAGGCAATGAAAGTTGTCTCAGAAAATATACTCTCTTGGAAATTCTCAAATTGTAAATTCACAGCAAAGCTAAAAAGGCCTTTAATAGAGTCTTCTAAGTGTGCAACTATATATCTGTGGCTCTGTCCTGTGACTTCATACTAGTCATTAAAAGCTTCTAATAAGTCAAATACAAAGCACTGAGCCTTGCTAAAGGTCCTGAGGTGACAGTTATTTACATGTCATTTAGATGACTGCCCAAGACTAGAGTGGTTTAAGTGAAGCAGCACAGCCAAGTCTCCTAGATAGGTTAGCAGGAAATTATCTTCTTCTTTTCTTTTTTTTTGTCTCTAGAGAGTTTAAATAAATTTTACATATACTTTTATTGGCCTATAAAGGTGTAAATTCTTAACACCTTGCATACAGATTTCAGGCATAAAACTTGTAACTAGTTCAGCTGGGAAGTCTTAGTTAAAAGCATACTCACAAATGATGCCTTAGAAGTGTTTGGTTTTCAGAAAAGTGTTTGGCTCTCCAAAGGTCCTAAAAGGAATACAGGAGAAAGACACAATTTAAGCACTTCAATATTCAAATGAATTCCCAAGGATATTCTGTGTAAGAGGGAAAACGCATCCAGGTTAATTCCCCATTTCATTTCCTTCCGGAGTCTGTGAATGGAGAGACAATTCGATAGGAAAATGTGAAGTTATTAAATACGGGAATGTATGCCCCGAAGCTGTACTCAGATGTGATAGCACAGACCCTTCTGCCAAGACCTGTAACAGCCAGAACCTGGGAGGACAAAAGCACGTTATGAAAAAGCATACTGCAGCAATCTGTGCAACACTCAAACACTCTTCTGGTAACATGGGAGCAGCAGACATACGCTTCAGAGATTGGTATGTGAACATTTCCTTGCCAGAAGGTCAGTGCCAGTTATGTATACGTATCTTCAGGGTAAAGACTAAAAGCCATCTGGACATAGTCCTGGGCAACCTGCTCTAGGTGACCCTGCTTGAAGGGGTGGTTTACACAAGATGACTACGAGAGAACTTCCAACCACAACCTCCCACCCATGAAAAGAAAACAAAAGAAAAACGTCTACAAGATGATATTCTAGCTATGAACACCCGCTCACCTACCTTGCTGGGAAGTAAAGACAAGAAATAAGTGCGTAACTTCTGCTGCAGATGATGCAGCCATGTTTCTGAAGCTCCACTCACTTTCACCAAGTTAAACCCGACTCCAGTAGTTAGTTAGGTATGTGAGAAATCTTTCTTTTGCAAGACTTGTGCAAACCTTTAGCATTATGTTAATGCAGTTTTGTTAAGTGAATTATTTATTAACTTGATACTCTCATTGATCAGCAGAGCGAACACCCACCAAAGCAGTCAAGTGCACTTCAGAGGGCAAATCAATAGCAAACATTTAAAGGGATATTCTTCCTTTGATGTAAAACAGAAACTGCCATTAAATAATAATGGGAAGCATACAAGGAATTACCTTGCTAACAATCATGCAAAAGAAAGACAACTTTTTTACTACACCTGTTTTGGTTTTGTTTTTAACCTGATTTACAACTGAAAGTTGGCCTGAACTCTGGTTAAGCTTTCTCACAGGATATAATCTGTTCTCCGGCACATTCTTCACCATACAGGCTTCTACAGTTTCTTTGAAAATGCATTTATTCTGAAATCACTACTCACTTCATAAAACAGAGTAACTGTTATAGGACTTAATCTTTATTCCCAAATACAGCTTCCATACAGGAGACTGTTTTCTAACGTAGCTCATCCCCTAAGAGCTATGTTTGCTAGTTTCCCCATTTAGGTATGTCCTAAGCTTAGCTGGGCAGCATTGTAACCTCTCATCAGCAGAAAGACGGGCTTTTTTGTTTTATTAAGGTTTACAAGCCAATCGCTTTCTGGCTCTTAGTAAATTTACAGCCCAACATTCAACAGACTGTAAATTGCTATATAGGATTATGTTAGCCAGGCCCTGGATTGAGCTATTTTATTGTTTGGGAGGCAAATTCATTTCATCATGGAAACGATTTTGCTTTTCCAAGGAAAATGCATTGAAGCCGCTGGCACTGAGAATTTACAGAATCCTTGTATTTGTCAATAAGGCCGTGCAAGTGTTGACACCTTCTGGAAGTAAACCTGTTAGAAATGCAGTTGTCATTCATTAAAAAGAAATGGTATCTTAGAAACTTAAAAAGCACGCCAACTTTCCAGAGGACTTTCATTCAAGAGAAGTCAAATTACCTTGCTTTTTTTTTTTCTGGATACCAACACAACACTGGTAAATCGTGACTATAATTGTGTGGCCACAAACAATTATCTATCATTAATCTGGACAGAAACATTTGAAGCAGCAAAGAGCAGACAACTGCTAATCAGCACGGCAGAAGGTATTAGACAGAGGGCATTTAATTGGCAATTATTTGAACTATGGCATTTAAACTGGTGGCCATTTTCTTTGTCATTTTATCCTCAGACTTGATCAACATTCCAGATCCTGCCCGCACTCTGTAAGGAGCCCAGCAATAACTAGATTGAAGACATTAAATGAAAATCAACTTAATTGAAAGTGACATGAGTGGCTTTGTGCTCAGGCTTTGCACCCAGTCATTTATTCACTCCGTGTGTATAAAACTTGGTCTTTTAGAATGAGAATATCTTCTTGGGTACGTATCTCTCTGGTATCTCCTCCCCACTTTTCACAGTGGTTGTTACTGCACGTACTGCCATCCTCACACAGGCACTGGCAACAGCAAATCTGATCTCAGATGAACTTTTCCCAGAAATATATCCATTCCACTACCCCCATCAAAAAAAGGGGTACAACGTTGTCAAGGCCAAGGAAGATGCAGCCACAAAAAAAGAGAACTGCCCTTAAGAGAGCATTCGCATACTCTTGAGATGACCATCAAACTACAGCTCACTTTGGACTGCCACAACCCACAGCCCTGTTTTTCCTTCCTCTGTGGCACAGAACACTCTGCTGTCTAAGACCATCTGGAGAATTTTATTGAACTTTGGCCACTGAGGAAACTTAGTCATGCCCTGACCTTCCTTGTTGCCTTCCTGTAGCACATTATGCTTATGTTATGTGCTATTGATCCTAAGCTTTCTGAAGAGTTCTCAGAAACATCTTTTGCCCACCAAAGAGGAAGTTCCACAGAGCAGTTTTTTTCTGTACCTTTCTGTAATAAACAGCATATTTACGGCCCACAACAGCTTGCAGAACCTAAACTGAAAGACTGACTCTTTTCAATCTCACCTATCTTTGTCAGTTTGAATATTTTCTGAGAATATCAACCACCTCTCTTTGTTTTAATGGCATGTTTCAACATCATGAAGATGGAAGAACTCCTCTTTGGCAATTGGAAGTTACTTTGTTTAGAAAGAATTATATTTGCTTTTGGTTTACAAAGAAAAGCCAGTGCTTCATGGCAGGGAGTTGTCATTTTAACTTAATGGATGTTCTCTTTCAGGGATTATTGACCTTTTAGAATTTTCTAGATGCGTCAACAGCATAGAAGGTAGAGACCATAACGTGGGAAGATGGGAACACATGGAGAATCCCTGTAGTCAGTTTGCACAGGGTAGCAAAAAGGCCTGCTAACACTGCTCAGCAAACAAGAGATGCTTTGTAACACAAGCCTCTGCACCTTTCCCTTAACCACTTTCAGATCACAAACATAAGAAGCTATTGAGGTAAAAAGAAAGCATCTTTGTAAGTCTGAACAAAAGCGATGAGGATTTCTCTTAAAAATGTCTAACATTCTCTGTATAGTGGTGTGTACCGCAACATGGAGTCACTCCCCAGAAATCAGTAAGAACCTGGGAAAAAGGGATACATCTTTTCAGAAGCAGGTATATCCATGAAAAGAAAAAGAAGGAAAGTCTTCTGGTATATACTGGATGCTATTTAAAGATCTACTAAAAGAAAAAATAATCTGGTTATAATTGCTGGATGACACTTCTGATTCAAATTCAGTTCTCAACTTTTGCTCATCAAAAAGTGACATACCAGGAGGTCCCGTGCATTATTCTTGTCCTGCACAGAAAACTTGACAGGTCCTGTTTCTGGATTCTGTAACCAGAAGCATTGATAGATATTTTCTAACCGGATGATTTCCCACCAAAACCCTCTAGCCAGAGACTAAGGATGCCAGGCTTCTTCTGGCTCCACATCATCTTGCCAGGTGGGCAACTGGAGGCTGTATTGAATTTATTAAAACTGTGAGGCCTGTCAGGTGTGGGAATGGTTCTGTATTTAAGCAGGTGCGATGTTACAGAATATACAACAGACAAAGATGTTCCCGAGGGTGTTTTTCTCCAAATCAATATGAAAACCTTTCCCAAAAATCAAGCTTTTCCTTCTCCTTATTCAGTTAGAGTATACGCCAATGCACAGCCTTCTTAAAAGAAAAGCTTCATTGACTGCAACAATTGGAAATTACACACCAAAAAATATATAAAAACTTAAATTACAGCCTACACTCAGTGCCCTCTCTCTGTAAAATCCTTCGGTGGCTAATTGGTGTTGCTGAACTTGCTCATATACCCAGAGCATACTCCCGGACCTCGTTCCTTCACCTTGGAAAGGGAACATTTCCAATCCTGCCAAATTCAATTGGTTTTTGTGAGTTCCAGGGCTTTTATCCCTCTGGCTACAGGAGCCCCAAAGACTCAGCAGGAGACAAAGGCGAGGAGCTCATGGCCAAGCGTGCTGCCATTGTGTTAACAAATCTTAGGTGACAACTGAATGCCTTATCTTAAGTCATCCTTTCCTATGCCTTTGGGGGGAGGGGGTGTGAGGGTTGGCTCTATGGATGGCTCCTCTTCGAGGAGGCCTCAACCAAGTTAAATCAACATATTCCTAGAATTAGCATACAAAATCTAGGGCAACATAAGGCGCTCCTACATTATTCTCACACTTCCATAGATGATTCTGCTTTCTGTAGTCAAAACCTAGACTCCGGTGTAAATGATGGAGGTGGTGGACTCATGACCTAAGCACACTCGTGCACCTGGGAACTACCAGTGATGGAGCAGAGAAAGAAAAGCACTTAAGACTGCATAAGTAAACTGCAGTTTACAGTGTACTGCATGTTTTGGCTATGTTATTAATGGCTTTGACTCCACCTGCCCCCTTTGATTTCTAAGATGTGATTTCACAGCTCTGTATACAAATACGTGTGCAAGTGTGTGCACATTGGTATGACAAACACAGAGAAGTTGTGCTGAAAGCTGTCATAGTGTTTTTGTAAGAGTGTACCATGAAAGCCATTGTTTTCTTTTTCAAATCCTAGGGAAAAACAAACAAACAAACAAACACACATATACAGGCGAGCATTGTGGAATTTTAGCACGGTTCGCCTGCTCTCTATCATTCCTTCATTACTTGTTTCAATGAAAGATAAACAAAGAGATCCACAGATCTACCCCGAAAAGAATTTTTAATATCAATATTTACTATAAAAACGATACCTACAATGATACTGTGTGTAACTCAGGCTTTCAGTTTTGCTTCTGAAGTTCTTAGTTATTTCATAGTGCGGGATATTCCTGCCAAAGTGTGCAGCCCAACTGTGGCAGTAATTCTGAAATGTTCAGTAAGGCACTAATGAAGACGAGTCTATTTCTAGCCTAATTTTGTATCCCCACTGATGGCAGCAGATATATTCTCTGATAAAAATGCCATCTTTTATCAGACTAGAAATACAAATCAATGCTTACACATAAATGTAGTTATCTCTGAATCAGGGTGATTTTTATTTTCACATTTTTCTACCTGAGATCTGGCCTTTTTTGTAGGATTCTGCAAGATTAGTGATTTTGCCCTGCCTCTCCCTTTTCCTTTACTGTGTTACTGCCTTATACAAAGTGATATTTGTGTGCCAGCAGGTAATATGTTTATGGAGTAGTCACCCAGACCTGACAAGTACTGTAGTGTATTTCTTTTGAAAATTGCCCACGGTGGGGTTATTTCGTCTGCTTTGACAAATTGTATATGCACTATCCACATTAGGCTGTCACATCTACCTAAGGCTCATCAGTATCTTATTACTGATGCTGTTGTTTTCAAATCTACAGTACGAGGAAAAGCAAGCAAACACACAAACAAACCTATCTTAGCAATAATTTAAAAACAAAGACCGACACAATGACACTGCGCAATAGCCTTGAGTGACTTTTTTTTTTTATAGCTGTGTTCTAATTCTTCAGACAACAGAGAGAGGAGCTTTGAAAAGGTGCTAATAGACCATGAATTTGCAGCAGTGTAGTTCACAGCTAAACACACTCCCACTTCAAGCTCGGGCAGGAAAAAAAAATGAGGGCACCACAGAAGTGAATTAAAAATCACACAAACGGTCCCAGCAACAACCAGGGCAGCAGCAGCTTATAAGATCAGCTTCATTTGGCAGGGTGCCCATCATACCATGACCTAAGAGGGCCGGGGCAGGAGGATATCTTAGGACTTGCAAAAAGAGGTTGGGGCAGGCTGCCAGGGGAAGGGATAGAAGCAAAAGAAACATCTTTTAAGCCTATGTTAAATTAACTTGCTTTACAGAACACTGACAGCAAACTTGTAGGTCTTCTAAATGTGTATGGAGAGTTCTTCTATAATTTATTTTAGATTGTAGATAAATATTCTCTCTGGATCAGTTGAGCTACTGGGAGAGATTAGTATCGAAATGCCCCTCCTCCTGCCTGGGGGTATTGTCCCCTCCAATCTCCCAGAGATGCTCATGTGAGTTCTCCAAATGAGACCACCGTGGCTCCAGGACAGTCTAATCCGATCTAAACTGTGGCCACTGCAGTCTCTCAATCCCCAGCTGCTGCCCTTTCCTGGGCCAGCAAGGATGCTTGTCTGGTCCCACAGCAAACTGGTTCAGAAAAGACAGAACTAACTCGAAAAATCATAACACTTCCCTCCCAGTTCAGCTCCCTGTGGAGTCAAACAAGCACCAGCATTGGTGTAAGAGATGGGGTGGGGATATACATGATGCAAAGCTGGGCTGCGACAGCTCTGGTTTGGATCAGCTTAAACCATCTTGGAACCACACTGCAGGCTGGGCCAGCCAACGCCTGCTATTTAAACTGCTCCTGCTGATCTAGCTCCTTCTGTCTGGCTCAAATTTGGGAGTGGTCCTAAAAAGAGAACCCTCATTATATCCAAAAGGGTGGGCAGCCTCTCCTCGCGACCAGTAGCCCTTTCCTCAAGCAGCAGCATGCAGGGGTTTGTGGAAGTGGCCTCATGTGCTCCGTGAAGCCTACAGGGAGTTCCTGCGTTCTTGCGGCAGGACAGACATTGATGAACAGTCCTCTGTGTTGAGCTGGGGAAAGCTCCCTCTCAGGGGCAAAGCCAAGCTGCCAGTCATCTCACCACAGCCAGGGCACTCTGGGAAGCTGTGATGAATGACCAGGATCCAAGCTGAATGCCACAGATTACTGTAATGTAAAGAGATGCCAAGGAAAGATGGTAAAGAAAGGGATACCTCGAAGTCTGTCTGGATTGAAAATTGAAATAATTTCTTCCCCTTTCTGAAGTTTACCAGGTTTTTAATCAGATCCCAAGTAGTAAGACAGTAAGCAAAGTGATTTGGCACTTGCTGACTCATTTGCACACATCATCACATCTGACATGTGCATGTTGGCACAGAGACGGGGAGGAACACACAATACCAAGCAGCAAACAAGTCATTAGGACTGTTTTACTACTTCCAAAGGTCACCTGCTTCTTTCCAGTAGTAGCTTTGGAATAGTTTAGAGCCAAAACTCTGGAGGGCAAAATCAAGGATACCTAAATTAGCCACTAGAGAAGGGAAATATCCCACAAGATACACCTGGTGACTTTACCTGAAAGGTGGGTTCAATTGCCAGCTCTTCCTTCACAAGTATTTAGTTTTGCTGGAGCCACATACATCTGTGAAGAGTCTGCAAAGTATCATGATGAAACGAAACGTTAGGAACTGGAGATGTTCAGACAACAGAGTGGTGGGGACTATAGGAAACCATCAAGAGAGAAAACAAAAAATCCTAAATTCATGGAATGAGACAGGAAAGACTGAATTCACCAGGAAAAGCACTTGAGGTTCTGAGGAAACATGGGGAGAAACCAGTTAAGTTAGAAGAAAACCCCAAAGCCACCTTTTAGAAGCCAGACTTAGTACTGGGAAGCACGTCTATACCTACAAGTTCCCAGCCTGTGACATTTCACTCACAGCAACACATCTGAATGGTTGAGTGATGTGGCTTGGGAAAGGAGCAGGAGTAACACTGCTCAGGTTACAAATTATGTGAGGCAGGATAGTATCTTAATAGCCTGAAACTACTGCAACGATTGCTGGGGGTGGTGGGGTTTGGAGCAAATAAAAAACATTTATACTGGGAAGGGAAGGAGGAAGCAGAAAGAAAGATGTAGTCAGGGGTAAGTAAAGCAAAAAGTCTAACCTATCTGCTTGCAGAGCTGCTGACTGGAGTGAAGACAGTAGAACTAAAATTACTTTAAAAAAATATATTACTAAAACGGTTCAGCTTATTGTCAGGCAGTTTATTGTCAATTGCTTTATTGTCAGATGACAATTTATACCCTAAATGTCTTTGGGTTGAGACCACTGCCCACCCAGTTCAGGGGGTAAACCAGTGGCCAGCACAGGACTGCCATGTAGGTGCACTTCATTTGTAACACAATGGAGATTTGCATGGTCTGGCATAAGGGGAATGCTCCAAATTGTATTAACACTCAAGCCAAGAATGTTATCTGTTCCCCCTCCCTCCTCTTCCTCCTAAAAAGAAAAAAAAAAAAAAAAAAGTGGATTGAATTCTGCTTTTTCACTGATTCTCTGGAGAAATATAAAGATTTTCTCTGCCAGTTGCAGATGTGTTCTATTTTTTTCCCCTACATCAGAGCTTCTGAATCACTCTTAATAACAGGCAAAGGCTATTCATACCAAATGGGGAAGTTCTCACACACTATGATGATAAAGCATTTCATCAATTTGGGGAAAAAAAAAAAAAAGAAAGAAAAGAACAAGAGGAAGAGGAAGAAGAAAACACTACCCACAGAACTGCAACATCACATCATCTGCACTTTGCTGAATGTTCACAGAACAACACTGGAAGTCACTGAAGTGTCAGATAGTGATTTCATCGTGTGTCAGGCCTCCCACTAATAAATGATTCATCTTTCTCAGTACTGACATCTCAAAGAATTAAGGAGGAGAAGAAAGAAATTCATAAAGTTTAAAGTGAGAAGTACTCTGCTGATATTGTACTTCCCAAGTAAACAGAAGCTCATGCACACACTCAGAATGTGTTTAGAGTTTAACCTTCCGTTTATCTGAAGTGCACATTTAAGTTTTAAAAGTGAACCTATTACAGAAAAAAAAAAAGGTCTCTTGGATTTCCATGGGTATTATAGCACCATAATACACAGGTCAGTTGCTCAATTTACAAACAGGAGATTTCACACACCCCACCCAGCCCAGCCTTCTGAACTAAAACTGAAATTGGGAAGAAATCTTTTCAAGTTTACATTGCATTGATTAACAGTCTGTTGGTGACAATTAGCCTGCCCCAACCTCCGAGTACTGATGACAGTTGTAAAAGCAAATCTCCCTCCTCTTGAAGGCAATGAGCAACTGACTCTGATGGAAATGCAAACGGCAGGAAATTTGTCATTTTAATAGGAATTTACATAATCGGCCTTTGATGCTTCATAAAGCCAGAACATCTTCCCCTGATGACTGTAGCTCTACTGGATGAACGGGACCAACTAGTAATTCAAACTTACTTCTCCCAGAAGGTAACAACTTAAATACAGACCCAAACCAGGCAATGTACTTAGCAAGATACTCTCACTTTTGCTTGGTTTGCTAGGACACTGAAGTTTGTGTAGGCACCCATTGAGTTTCCAGTTAATTTTCTTCTTTTTCAACCAAATGCAGTAGAGATACAAAGGTCTCAAATTCCCACATCCTTTGCAAAAAAATAAATAGCTGGGAGAGAGAGATTCTAAAAGTGTGATAACTGAGAAAAAAAAAAACCAAAAAAAACAATATAAACCATATGAAACAGTACAGAATCCACACGGGAGAGAGACCTAACAAATGACCCCACTGTGCAAAAATACAATTAAAAAAAGAGACAATTGTAATGCATTATGAAACCATGAGACACTGACCTATGGAAAACCAGGCTTTACTGGTTCTGCCACTAATGGAGCTCCTTTGGCTGCAGGAGTTTTGGGGGTTTTTTTTCCTCATCAAAACATCTATTATAAAAAAAAACCCACTTCAATCAGTAGACTCAAAGTTGGAGGAGCATATGGATACAAAATTTGTCCCATCTGATGCCGCTCCTGGAGCAGAGAAAAGAATTAGATGAAGATGATAAAGTTTGGACTTGGACTGGGAGACCCATTCTCAGCAGAAATAATTAGGCTGGAAAACTTCTGGGAACAGAAAAAAAGCCACAAGCCCTGAGGTCTATGTCCTAAGCAGGTACTTATTGCTCTGGCTTACTCGGAATAGGTACACCAGAGATACCATCATGAATGGATGCTTAAAAGCAGTGATGTACAAACTGACATTATTATTTGCTGTTCCCTTACTTCTTGTTTTGGTAGAAACAATCCCAGCATCCTGGGTAAGGACGACATCTAATTTCTCCATCAGTTTGATTTAGCATGACCTCTTCTCTGTAAGAGGAATGTAGAAGATGGCAAGGAACATTTATACGTAGGAAAATTTACAGAGCTGTGGGGCAGGATGCCTGGATGATCCAAAAGAAAAAAAAAAATTAAACACCTAAAACACTTTACCATGAAATCGCCGCCTTCCCCTTCCCTCACCTTCCCCCCCATGTTAAATCAGGTAGAAAAGTGTGATAATATTAAGGCTTAATCCAATTTAAAGAAATTATTTTCGTGTAAATGTTAAAACAATCATTACATGCATCATTTACCCCTGCCTCTGCCCATAGTCTTAAATTATGCTCCATTATATCCAGATGGAAAAAATATGCAGAAATGTTTCTTAAACATCAGAAATTTTGTTTTTGATTATATTCAGAGGTAAAATTCATTAAGGAGTCCTAGGGAAAAGAAAAGGAAAAAAAAAAAAAAAAGAATCATAGAAAGCATTACAGGATTCTGTGTAGCAAACTTAATTAAGAAATTTCTTTGCTAGGTTACAACAATATTTTATTACAAGCTTAAGGTATAAGATCGTTATAGCTCTCCAGTGTGCTTGGCAGCAAAGAAAGAACACATGCAAAGAACAATCTTGTTCTTACAATTAATTACAAATGTACAAATGAGTGATATATCAGAGCCTGTCTACACTGCACAGTCGTGCATTTATAACCATTCCACTATACACAGTTATTAAAAAGCATGCTTTGCATCTACAGTAGCTTGATACCACATCACAGCCACGGGTAGTTATGTTTATTCATGCACAGCTCCCACCAGCCAGAACTATATGTATCTGTCAGTGCATTTTAGCAAAATCTGCATCAAATAACCAGGAGTGCAGGTCTCTTCAGCTGGATTTTTTTATTTTTTTATTTTTTTATTTTTTTACTGGCAGTAAGATAGAAGGGAAGCCAGAAATGCATGGGTGGTGACAGACAGTAGTCTTCAGCCACTGGCCATTCTGGGTCAGTTGATGTGGTGACAATCACCCATCATTCCTGTCCCAAAACAGGTCTGCCTCAGAAGGGGTGAGGAATTCTCAAAACACCTGAGCACTGCGAAGTCCCTGGCTGCTGGTGGGCCCTGCAGTTGGCAGGGACCCCCACTCATGGTCTGAGGATTGTCAGTGTAAGAGCCCTGCAAGAACATTTCTGCAGCATAGCAACCTGCAGCACACAGGAGGATGAACAACGGGACACTGATGGATTCTCCTAAGCAGCAAAGTCCATTCTAAATCCTGCCTTCAGAAATCTTGTTTCAGTCCAGCTGGATTGTTGGATCTCAGCGGGGTGCCAAGGTCAAGTCTCCAGCAAGGGTGGAAGACAGGTAGCTATAAGGCAGAAAGAGCAGTTCAAGGGGTGTCCCCTTCAAGACCGAGACAAGTCAGGAACCGACCAGAAATCCCTGCTAGGCTACAAGGATGCTGCCACCTAAACATACTTGTCCCTGTAGGGACAGACCTAACTACCCATTGCTCCAGGGTTAGAACATTGATCTCACAGGCAGGATTTAAAAATCACCACTCTGCTACTCTCTCCCCAGGCCAGCAAAGGATATTGTGTTTTAACCTCACGCCTTCGGTTCGTGCTTCTCCCTAGGAACGTTTGTTTCACTCAGCTGTCCAAAGCCAGGTCAGCCCTGAGACTGAATAACACGTCTCACTGAGAAATGTTTCAACAAACCCACACCACTGCAGCTCTGAGCACGTATCCTACCAGACAGTTTTACAGGTTATAGAGGGAATTGCTAGTTTTAAGTCAGTGTGCTCCCACGCCAGTTCCTCATCCACACAATTCCCTCATCCTGAACTCTTTGCTAAGAAAACCTGAGATTATTTGTGTTACGCTCCACACAGAGAAAATACAACACACAAATATGTAATTATAGAGCAATGTGATGCTCCAGTTCCAAAAGCCATCAATTCTAAACAAGATTATCTTGGCTTTAAAATTCATCTTCCCTTGCTCACAAGAGGAGCCATCTCACGGCCCAGATAGGCACAATGACATACTCTGGTTTGTGTTAGGATTACATAAATTACCAGGCACGCACTTACTAGAAGGGGCTACCAGGGCTGTTGCCCACATTCATGAGAGCTGCAGGCATCATGGTGCCCTGCCAGCTAATGGGAGAAGGGTATGGGAACTCGATACGACAAGCGTATTTTTAATTTACAGACAACACCAGCAGTTTGAAAACTTTTTAATTAATGAACACAACCGACTGGGTACACGTATGCTGCAAAGCTGGCTAAACCACCTGGGGTACTAGAGGCAGGCAGCTTTCTGCACTGATTTACCATCGCAGAGAAGTAATCTAAGGGCAAACCACCATACTTTTCAGTGGGATAAATAAGCATATCCAGACCCCTCTGCTAGACTGCCAGAGGTGCTCAAACCGGGCTGTTCAAAGCTGGCTTTGGTGACTCTGCAATCTGTAATAGATATCTAACCTCTGTGGTTTGGAAACGTCCCTGGCAGGGAGCGACTCCCAACCCCCCTCCTGCCTGGAGGGCTGTGGGGAGCCACCACTCCAGCAGATCCAGCAGAGCTCAGCTGGAAGAGGGGAGAGGAGACACCGGGATGCTGCCCACAGGACCTGCAGAGCTGCATACGTACTTCTGATCCTAGGGAAGCAATAACCTTACCAGGGCTCTACCCTGCTATCTTGGCAACAAACAGGCTTTTAAAAACATGTTTCCACTGTGACCAGATATTCGCTTTAATAAACAAACTTTAATAAAACAAACAATTAAAAGAGAAAAAGAAAAACAAAAACAAAAAGCCAGGTGCTCTCACATGGCATTCCCCGCAAGCCACTTACAGAGAGCCACTCTCGTGGGCCAGTGAGCAATCCCTTCCCAGGCCAGGCACCGAGCAGGAACAGAGCTTGCTGGGCAGGAAGGGATGGGCCCGCTGGAGCTTTGAAATAAAACAAACAGCTTGTTTGGCAGAAAGCTATTTCTTCATGGCCTGGTCAGCAGGAGTCACAGTGGAAGCTGGCTGGTGACCGCTGCCTTCCCAGTGTGTTGTGTCCATGCCAGTGGAGAAGGCAAATCTTAGGCCGTACCCAAATCCCTTAAGAATTATAATGGCGTGACCAACACTTGTTTGGGCCATTTTTTTCCTCTCTTGTTGCTGATATTTTAAACCTAATTCAGCTTTTGTCATGACTCAATCATGCCCAATATCCTTAATCTGCAAACACTCAAGGATGATAATTCACCTTTATTCTCCATATTCCCCAGGCTCGCATTTCATAAACTATAAAGCACACTCAAGAAAGAACAGTTCCTAAAATAGCCAGGCACGTACATTTCCACCCTCTTCAGGAAAGGAGTGCAAAACCATAGGTCCTGCAGGTCCTTGTAACACTTAAAATTGCTAGCCCAAACCTCTTGATAGCAGCAGGCGAGATGTTTAGAAACAGATGGGGTTTTATCTTAGCCTCTCACTCCATGCTACTCATCAACCCTGTTTATAAAGGCGCTGCAGTGACAGAAGACGTAGCACGAAACCAAGCAGAGCACAAATTCCTGTTCACATCAGCAGAAGACTTTGTAACTGTATTACAAAGCCAGCACGTATTACCAGTTCAATATAAACAAGAGAGACCACAGCTGGAGTTACTGTACCTGGCTATCACAAAAAACCAAACATAACCAAGTTTTTGGGCAACAAAAGCTATTATTAAGAACAAGCAAGTTGTTCGTGAACTTTATTTCCTACACTCTGCTCTTGGCTTAATGATTTCAGGGCCACAACTCTGTGTGGTGCTGGAGTACCTCAAAAACTGGTCAAAAAGCATCCAGCACTCCACAGCATCAGGCCTTTTCTGTGCTGCTATTAAACACTGAATTGTCTAATGAGCTTCCTTATGATTAAAATAATGTGCTGTTTCTGTCCTTTCAGTAGGAGCCACCACTAGATTTTTTTAATAAACATGACCTTTTATTAAAAACACAGCCTCCACTGTGACCCAAATTAATTCTACTTGGCTGCAATAGAAAATTATGTTTCAATGTGTGGAATTTATGGTCAGTTGCAAGGCAAAATGATGGCTAAACTTTTGGCTAGTAAATTGGACGCCAGCAGCGCTGCCCCTGCCAGCGCTGGAGCTGAGCTCCAGGCCTGATTCACCAGTTTTCCAAACTACTCATCGCATGGAACCAGCTCTGCGCAACTGATCTGGATTTTTTTCTTTCCCCAACAGGAAAAGTGTGTCCCGTGTTGAGAGGAGCACCGTTGCTGACTATAAAGGTGGGCTCCAGCCTGCTACATCTCATCTCGGAGCCCTGTGTACTCACTCTTTACAAATTAAGGCACCTCAAAGGCTGAGAGCCCTGGGGCTGTTTAGCCTGGAGAGGAGAAGCCTGAGAGGGGAGCTGATGAATGTTTACAGATATCTGCAGGGTGGGGGTCAAGCAGAAGGGGCCAGGCTCTTGTCAGGGGTGCCCTGGGATAGGACAAGAGGCAATGGTCACAAGCTGGAACACAGCAAGTTCCACCTCAACAGGAGGAAAAACTTCACTGAGGGTGTGAGGGAGGGTGGAGCCTGGTGATGGAGGGCCTGGACCAGGCTGCCCAGAGAGGCTGTGGAGTCTCCTGCTCTGGAGACTTCCAAGACCCGCCCGGACCTGTTCCTGTGTGGCCTGCCCTGGGTGACCCTGCTCTGGCAGGGGGGTTGGACACGATGATCTCCAGAGGTCCCTTCCGGCCCCCACCATTCTATGAATCTGTGATTCAAATAACACAACTTTATTTCCTAGAAAGGCCTCGATGTCACCTGCTGCTCAGGCAAATGGCCCTGGATGAGAGGCTCTGCCCAGATGGACGGAGCTGATGTGGAGGCAGGAAAGGCAGACAGAAACAAAATAACAGTTTGTGCAGCAACTGGCACTGAAACAAAAAACTAGAGGTTCATACCAGCTTGATCCTTTTCCTTCAAGCTTCTGTGCTTTCATGGGTTACTGTCCCACAGATGCAGGGCAACCAAGCAAACTGCAGTAAATGCTGAAAAATGTGGCAAGGACAAGCACCCTTACACTGCCAGCTGGAAAACACAGTGAAATAAAATATGAAGAAAAGAAAAGCTGACAAAGTACTGCATTCAGCAGAGAAAAGGCAGACAAAGCGCCAAGCGAAGAGATACCGCTTTTTCTGCGGGGCTCACACCAAGACCATCACGACTATCCACAAGTGCCGTGTCTTCATCAGTCCTGGGAGCTGAAGGAACATGAGCCCCATTTTACAGACTGCAAACTGAGGCAGTCAGAAATTGAGATCTGCAGAGTCTCAAAGTACCCGAAACCCAAATCTTGCTATTCCTAAGCATTGCATATTACTTGAGTGTTCAAAGAACACAGCTTCCAGCAGCCTTTGGCGCAGATGCACATGTGTAGTCCTAAGAGAACCCATCAAATGAGGAACACAATGCAAGAACTCCAACAGGATCACTTTAGCAACCACAGACATATTTATTTCCCCATCTCCTCTTCTACATTTTCAAGTGGGGGAACAAAGTATCCCACACACTGGGAGATTTGGATCAAAGAGCTATGATGGTCACAAGTCACAACTCATCACCCACCTGACAACTGTAGCTATTTACGTACAAATTAGTAGTGCCGACCTGGCCACTATTAAAAGATTGATGTAAACGGCTTATCCAGCATCACAGTCCTTGGCAGAGAATCAACTCCTCCAAAGGAACATTCAGCTGCTTTAACAATGAGATTATGTCTTCCCCTTCTTGCATTCATAGGAACACAGGAGGGTAAGAGTTCAACAGACAACATTCTCCTTCAGCATGCGCTCTAATTCATCCCCAGAGCAGACTCGTTTAATACACTGAATAAAACCCAATCATCCTATGAAGGGGGAGGGAAGGTATGCAATCTATTTTAAGATTATTACAAAGCAATATCTAGATATACGGATGGAATTAAGATTGTGTAAGCATTTCCTAATTCTGGCACTTTGTAACTTTTCAGTGCTTCACTCGGCCACTTTAATACCCTCTCGCCCTGACCATCTGCGTGGTGTCTGCCGGCACGTGTACGTAAGGCTGCTTCAGGGATCCCGGAGACGCTAGGCACCACATCTCCACTGCCCAGAGGACTTCAAATCACGCGCATGAATCTGCATCACGTGAATTCAGCCTCTTCTGGCACGTGATACAGGATCCACTACACACGTAGAGCTTAACTGCGTGACGGCAGCCGCCTGTCGGGAAATCCTTAGGTGGCGGTGCAGAGACGTCGCCTTGCGTACACCACCTACTGCGCTGCACGGTCATTGTGGTTGCGTTTTATGTATATATTTAACAAATGTGTACATTTATGCATATATTTAATAAGGGGGGGGGGGGGAAGTTGTGGGGAAGTGGCCAAAGGGACTGCCACACACGGGTGGCTCCTTTCTCGTTTTCCCAACGGGAA
>JAAGNO010007537.1:0-10543 GCA_033439905.1 Ceryle rudis
GTCACTTCCAATTTAAAATAATTTTGAAATAAAAATAAAATAAAATCTGTAGTCTCTTGTTATAATCTTTGGTGCAGCAGGGGTTTATATGCAGCACTTTCTATCCTTCTTACATGTTGTTGGGACTTTTTGGTTTTTAACTTGCTGGATGTTGGTCCTTGGGCTGCATGGTATTAAAACAACCTGCAGAAAGAGGATTTTGCTACTTTGGGCAGGCAATTTTCAAGCCAAGTTTTTGAATTTTTTACAACACCTTAAGTATGTATGTTTGTTTGTTTGTTTGTGTTGTGAGCTCCGTGCTGTAATCGTCTATTTATAGGAAACAAAGATTTGCTGCAGCACTGACTTCTTTTTTTAAACAAATAATGAAGTTACCAGTTAACAGTGAAATGGGTAACAATATATTGGTAATTTAGAGTATGGCACTTTTCATTGCTTTGTTTTGTTTAAATAGTGACATGTTTTGTCGATGCAGTCAATTAATAAGATAAGATGCAATCAGAGGAGGGAAAAAAAAATACTTTTATAAAAGAAAAATAATTTATGGATAAGGTAAAAAGCCTTATTGCCTGATTTTCAAGGTGCTGAGAATTTGCAGCTCCCTATGAACCTAAGAGAAGATGCAAAAGCTCAGAACCTTCCCAAACCAGGCAACCCTGTTTCAGATCCCATGTGTTGTTACCCAGCTCTGTGTATTTCTGGTCAGTAGAAGGGGGCCTGAAATGGTAGCGTCCCGTTCAGTTGGTTTATGTTTTTTCTTTGTATTGCTGCAAAAGTGTACTGGATAAAATACGCTTTTCATAAAATATTTACTTGTTTTTAAATGAATTTAATTATCTCAATGCAAGTTTTGTATTTAAGATACTGTTTGATTTTTCTTGCTATTTATCAAGGCTGGCCTGAAAAGGTTTTGTGTGTTGAGGATATGCAACATTTATTAACTGCACTATGGTAATGATATTGTAGCTCAAAATAATAACTTAAACTTTTTTTTTTTTCCTTTCTGTTTCAGTTGGGGAGGGTTATGGGGAGAGGAGATACCGTATGTGTTCCTGAAGTTAGTTTTTGGCCTGTTGCATCACGTGGGCCTGATTCTTGCCACAAACAGTGTAGTTTTAGAAGCAGACAAACCGAGTCTGTTTTAGTATTAGTAAGGGACATTTCTGGTTTTAAGTCATGGGTTTTACTAGCACCTCATAAGCTTTTTTTTATGTATGTAAACTAGAAATAGATTTTTGCAATTGATGTCAGATGTACTTAACGTGACTAACTGCCGACAGCTCGAGGTTTCCATCCATTGTAACGATGCTAAGTGTTAAAAAAAAAAAATCACTAGTTTACACTACTACTGCTGATAATTTTGGTACGCTTGCTGGAATTTAAAGTAAGGCCCTGAAGAACCAGAAAGTACCTTTTACTGTTGATACAAATTGTATCTTTATCTGAGAACTATTTTGATTTGTAGATTTAGTAGAAACACAAATGTATAACTATAACTAGTCTTTTGGGCAACATTTTATCCCTTATTTAAAAATTAGAGATTTCAGATATAGAATAGACTTAGGCAAGTAAAAGTAGATATTTATTTAGGCGTCTGTCTCAATTTCACATATTAAAAAGAAAGAAACCAACTATTGGCATCTTCTTCCTTCTAAAATCTTTCTAGTGGGAACTCACTAAAATAAAGGTAAAATGCTGCCTGAAAATGATGTCCAAGCACTTTTGAATACGAAGACATTTTCACTACTTGTGCGACACCGTGTGTTGCAGCGAGTAGGGTTTGGGTATACAGTAAATGCTTCTAAAGAGCATTGTGCTTATACACATATCCGATAATCTGAACCATGTTCAGCAAACCAATTCAGGACGTAGCGCTCATGCAGCTTCCGCTGCTGATGTGCTGCGGGACCTGCCGTCGCCTGTCCCTGCGGCAATACCGGAGGGGCTCTATGCCGTCTGTCCTGCCTTGTCTGTTTAGGGAGAGAACCTCTTCACCTCTGGCAACAGTTTTTCCCTGGATTTGGTTGGTCATCATCCGTAGAGAATGTTTTAATGTAGAAATCAATGCAGAGCTGACGCTGAGGTTTGGACTGGGAAATGGGTCTCGTCTTAGTTGTACACTAAGATTTTTTTAAATTGAATTACACTTAAGTACTACACCATAGTGTAGATGCAGCCGTTTTAATAACACATTTACTATATTTGTGTTTTTAATGGGTTTCTACATTTATTTTTTATGTAGGAATTTACTTCCGCCAAAAGTTGAATTCCTTTAAGCATGAACAGAACCACGTGTATGAAGCAGAGGCATTTCATCTTTTTCCCTATCATGTGAGCATTGGAATGCTTCCTACTGTGTACATGTAGCAGTCTGGCCTAGAATACTGGATCAGCAGGCTTAGCCACATTGTTGAAACGGTGCGAGGAGACACGTGGGACTGTGTGCTGCAGTGCCCAGACCTGAGTTATCTGTCAGTATTGATTGCCTCCGCATACCCTTAATGCAGGATTGAATCCCTGAAAGCGTGTTGGTTGCTAGGAGAATTTTTGTCTTAGGTTCTGTGCTTTGTACTCGAGTGCTGAAAATGATTTAAAAGTATAAGAACGGGAGTAATTTGGTGTTTTTTAACGCTGTGCAATGATGTGCTAGTTTCCCTTAGACTCTCTTACATTGGGTAAAACCAATTTACTGTGGACAAAATACTGGCCTTGATACTTCCTTGGGGTTTTTTTCTGTGGTAATAGAGAATGAGGAGTTGCACGTGAACTCCTCCACGATGAAGAGATCAGTCTGTATGTTTAGCAGTCACAGCCATGAACACAATGATACTGGTCAAATATTGCATTTGTCAGCGTAATTGTGTTGATGCAAATAACTGAGCTGTAACATCCTGTGTTGCTTGAACAGTAAAGGTGGTTCAGAGAATAGTGTCTTTGCCCCAGCTGAGAGCTAGAATTGCAGTGAGGGATTAAGTACCTTCAAGCTGGACCTGTCCCACCACTAAGAAGAGTGCAACGCTTTCCATTGTCTTCAGTACTTGAGAGTTGTTTTGATACTTAGCAGAAACTCCATACTTTTAGATACAATCCCAAGCTATTATAGCTACGTCAGTAGTAACGTATAGTGTTCTGAATGCGCATTTACATTAGGCATCTGCCCACAACTGTTTTGTATCCAACAACGTGCTGCCAATATTTGGAGGTTTTAAATATGTCCTATGGATACCTAACTTCGACCTAAATATGCCCAGGCTGTGACAGTATTGATTGCTTTGTTGTCTTTTTTTTTTTTTTTTTTTAATATGTGGGTGCGTATATCTGCAGATATACATGCTCACATATACTTGGCAAGTGGCTTTAAGACTACTGGCAATAGTCTGAGGTAAGATCGTATCTTTTCAGGTGTCCTATTTAATTTGGTATGTCTGAATTGTAGCTTGGTCCTCCACTGCAGAATAGCTCCGGGGAGAGCCAACAGCCTGATGTGTTTATGTGATGCCCCAAAAAGAAGGCATGCCAGTCTGGGAAAACCCTTGAAGGGGACTTCTGCAGCCTTGGAATATGTGGACTGTCGTTGAGCTGTTGATGATCTTCTGCTGTGAAAGTCATAGCTCATGGTGAACACTTGTCCAAAAGTTTCAAAGCTATCGGTGTAAACCAGAGTACCTCACTTGGAACGGGGAGCTGGGAGCGTTTGCCCCAGCAAGGTGAGCGCCGGAGGACTAAATGCCTTGGGTGAGAGATACTGCAGTAAGAGACTACCAAAACATTTACTGGTTTTATCAGTTGATGGTTTGACCAAGGTATTTTTGATGTGTAAAGCTTGAAAAATGAGAAACAATGCTTTCATATTCTCTGGAGCATTTAGAAAAATACCCAACTGACTTTTCATTGCTACTGAAAATTTAAAATACTGTGCAATTAAAGAGACCATTTTTTAAAATAAAAATAATTTAGAAATTATTTATTTTGATTTACAGTGTGACTCTTGCTAATTTATTCCTTGCATTATAAGGCTGTGTGGTGGAGTGCCATTTATATTTTTTATTTATCATAGGAACTAAAACTGCTGAGAAGAAAAAACAATAGATGTAAACTTAGAACAAAGCTCTATGGCCTTATTTTGTTTTGTTTTTTTTTATAAAAGGGCTGAGGTTTTATAAATGTCAAATCATGCATTTTATATACTTTGTAAATTTTAGAGAAGTGTAGTTTAAGAATTTTGTTCAGTGTTTTGTGCACATTGTTTAGACTAGCCATGTAACTAATCCTAATTCATCTGTGTTAAATGATTGTTCCAGCTAACCTTCTGCTAGGTAACGTGAGAAACATTCAGGCCTCATCTTTAGATGTTCTAGAATGCATTTCATATATCGTAAGGTTTCATCAGAAACTGCTGATGTAGTCATCTCATCACCCATCAAGTGTCTGTTTGCATGTGAATCATCCTACTGTGTGCTGGGTTTTCCTTGCAGAGCATTACAAGGTAATACACTGGTACCTGTGAAGTTAGTAGTAGATGTTTATAAAGGCCTTGTCACATACACTGTGCTTGTTCATAGTTATGAGTATGCGCTGAGTAATTTCACAGCTTCCATTTTCAGATCCTAAAGGGTTGTCATACCTTGTGCTTGAGGTGTTTATTACCCTGTCTACCCTTTAACATAAATGATTGCAGTAGTTCCCTTCCCCTCTTCAACTTAATAGCCGTTGGAGGGCCCAGTTCCCTGAGCACTTACACATGTGCCTCACCAGCGCACGCACTTGCATGGGCCAATTTTAGTGGTGTTAGAGAAGAGCTGAGTAAAACTGGCATGTGTGTAAGTGCGGGAGGGCTGGGGCCTTGAGGAGCACAGCTGGGGAACCACCTGCTCCCAGAAGGAGGCGAAATCTCACTGGTGCTGACAGGTGGTTCAGCCAGGATCGCACCTCATGGTTGTTGGGAACACCTACAAAACAAATCTGCTTCAGTGTTCAAGCGTATTCATCCCCAGTGTTTCAAAGTTGAACTCTTTACCTTGTAAAACAAAACCTTCCCCATTTTTGTAGAACAACTTTTTTTCTTTCAGTCTCAGATGAAGTCCAGTTTACTACCTTAGGTTGGCTGGTTGCTTACTATTTATTTATCTGAATGACATTCTTAATGAAACTGATATTTAAAAACTGTTTTACCAGCAAATACCAACATCCTACAAGGAAACAGGAATGCAGATACAGCAGCAATAATTGTGTTTTGTAGCTTTTTCCCCTCATTATCTCTGTACTTGTGTTGAGTAGGTGAAATTTTAATAGTGTCCTGAAGTCCGCTCTGACAAAGACATCAGTTAAAAATAATGTTTGGACTATTTGATAAAGCAATTGTCAAACTGGCACTTCGTTCCTTCACTGGTTGTTCTGTGTTATTTCTGTGATGTGACTATTCACATCTTAAAAGCACCTTTTAAACCTTACAAAAAAACATGTACATGGATTCTGCTTTTAGAGAAAAAAAAATAAAGATTCATTTTCCTCATCGATGGGCTGGTTTTGTTTCATAAAAAAAATCTTGAGAGCATCTGGCAATGAGTTACAGGCAGCTTTGTGTTCCTACCTGCACAACAAAACTGCTCACTTTGAGTAAATTTAAACAGTTTCAAACAAATAAATGATTACTGATTATCAGTTCATTTGTAATGTAGTAATTCATATTTCATAGGCTCTTTCCCCTCATTTTGCTTACTAAGAAAACTGACTTTGGATTTAGACGTGCCAGTGGACCTGGTCTCCTTTCAGGTTCTGCCATGCATCCAGTTATCCCTCTTCACTTAGCCTAGCTCAGAATATTGTGAGGTGAATAGAATAGAATAGAATTTAGAATAGATTAGAATTTGGAATAGAATTCAGGATAGAATTTGGAATAGAATAGAATAGAATAGAATAGAATAGAATAGAATAGAATAGAATAGAATAGAATAGAATAGAAGAATAGGAATCTGTTGAATGTGAAGATACTGCAAAGAAGCTGCTATAAGCTGTGATAAAATGATTCAAAAACTCATGGAGCAGTTGAACTTATTTTTGCCAAATTGCATTGCCTGGCTGGGGCCAGCACGCCAGACTTGCTGGGACCTCTCTTCCTTCCCTTTGCAGGCACAGGAGCAGCCTGACAACCCTGCAACGAGAAGCAAAGCGGCGTGATGTGAATGCAGATGGAGCGAGTTGTTGGCCTAAAATAAAACCGTAGTGTTGCCCTTCATCAGCTGTGACCACTGGCAATTTGCTTAATGCAAATGTTTTGCGCAGCTGCGAACATCTGCTGGTTTACCGTGTCCAGCCTGAGCGTATCGCGTGACTGTGGAGACACTGGAGTGAAACGTAAAGGTCCCTCCCCAGCAGCTGAGTGGAAGTATTACAGTGACGTAACCGCCAGGGATGCGGATCTCAAAACATCATGGTGTGCATGAACCGTGACCGATCCCATTGGCAGTGGAGCAGAGGAGCGATGAGAAGCTGTGTGTGTGTAATGTGAGGGGCTGGAAGCGCTTCCCAGCTCATGGGGTGAGGTGGTCCCATCCCAGGAAATTCTCGTGCCGTCTGGGCCTCCACGGCCACACAGCTTGGCTTCAGGCAGCGGCTCCTTTGCAAGCTCTGGCGTAAGGCAGCCTGGTCTCTAACATACCGGTTTTGTGCTTGCATTGCATTTTTTTCTCACCTGCTGCTGGACAATGAGCACCTCTGTTTCCTTGTCAGACGTCAGGCTGGGGTATTGCTAGACCATGTGCTCCCATCGCCTTCAGCTCAGCTGAGACTTCATGCTCACCGCATGGAAATACATCAGGTTTCTGAAGTGCTGTTCGAATTGTTGCAGCTGCTTTTCAATAAATCAATGCTTGGAAGGTGAGCAAATAATGTACATCAACAGAGAGAGGGCTCAGGGCGGGTGATCTCAAATGGGAAGAGATGGATCAATGATCTGACGTGAGGTTTCTTTGGCTGCTTTTCCTTATGCTTTTAAAAATAGTATCATTCACCTAGCAAGAAAATGCAGTTATGGAGGGCAGAGGCTCCATCCCCCAAAGCACAAGTAAAGGAAGGACTCACTTCATGGCCTCACTACTTCTGTATTTCTCAGGCTGAGGAGAGGTGTGTGAAGACCCCACAGGTATGTCTCCAATGTACCTGTCCTGCTCTGCTTGACCTGCAGCCTCCACCCAGACAAGGAGAAGACAGGCTGCTTTTCCTGCAAGTCACTGTTCTCTCAAAGGCATTGCTTGGGGCAAGGAAAGAGGAAAAAAGAAAACAAAAAAACAAATGCATTTCATCCACTTCAGATGCAGAAGCCCACTGCAGGAGGGAGATAACATTGATGCTGTGCTGCTCCAAAGCTGAGAGCTGTAACTCCAGAGAGCTGAGGATCAGCAGGTGGGGTTTGGCAGATGCCCAAAGCCCAACCATAATCAGCTTGTTTTTCTTGCAAAGAGTGAGAGGTAATGAGCATGTCCAGAGCTTGGGTCATAAACCCAGTATGAGATCTAATGATCAGGTCATAAGTTTTCTCTCTTATTTAGTTGTTTAGCACACTGATGTTACTTCTTTTCTAAAAAAATAGTTACCGCTTTCCTGGTTGCATTGATTGCTTCCCTGTTTGACTTTCAGCCATAGGATGCCCCAGCTCTTGCTCTTGAGCTGCAGGATAGTAGCTGATGGCAGATGCTGGGTGACCATCATGCTCTTCTTTCCCATGAGGGGACCAAACACCCCCAGACCCCAGCTTTTAGCCACAAGTGCCCTAAAAATTGCTTAACTACCAAACTCATTGCTTATGCTCATGGTTGCAATGTTGCCTTCAACCCACCGCAGCACATGGAAGTCAAGATCCACCCACTCAGTTCCACACAGTAATGTTTAGCTGCGGCACTGTTAATCACTGAGGGATGTGCAGGAGAAGTGCTGCAGCTGATCTTGCCTGCTGAACGGCTTTAAACATCAGCAGTCCCAGCTGCAGCTCTTTGGTGGGCCCTCACAGCCACCACCAGAGTCATGCTCATTCCTCATCTTTTGAGGAAACTGGTATGCTGGGTAATTCAGAGATGGTGCAAAGCTGCAAGTGTGACTGGGCATGTCCCTGGACATGCTGGTTTCTTCATAGGTGGTTTGCTGGCACAGGTTGGATTCGTTTGATGAGAATGCTTCAAGAAAGCCAAATCCAGCCTATTTTTTATTATTTTTTTATTTCCCCCTCAATACACTGAGCTGCTAGTGCTTGCAATACTCTGGTCTAGTCTCTCTTGATGGCAGTTGCCCCATTGCTCGAGGCCTCTCATCCACAGCTCTGATTTCTGCTTTGGGCTGATTAAGGAAAGTGAGTTTCCCAGTTCAGTTAAGTCTTTAATTCCCATGGGGATTGACTTGTCTGCATCACACCAGACAGGCTTGGAGAGCCTGTTGCCAAGTTATAAATTTCTCTTGCGATAGCCTAACAATAGTTCATGTGAGCCTGACAGGCATCACAGTGGCTCCTGATGCAGGTTGAAGTGTTATGTTGGAGAGAAAGGAGCTCTGTCCATCATCCTGGAGCTGAAACCTGAACTAGACAACCTGTATGACCTTGTCTAGCGGAGCTACAAGAGAGGCTGTTGTACAACTACACAGGGTTGCTCCTTGGGAGACTAGTTCTAAGCTGCTCTGGGCAGTGTCCTCCAGCTTCACAGAGTCTTTGAACTCATTCTGTGCTGAAAAAACAAGATGAGAAATTTTCTGCTCCAGCGCATAAACCGCCACATTTGCTCCAAAGGTTTCCTGTCACTGTAGAGAAAAGCTAACGAGGAACTGGGCATATCAGGAGCACATGTATTAAATGCCACCGTCATCCTGCTCTTCAGCGTAACAACAGAGGACACATGTTCAGTAACACCAGGTCCCAATCCTGAGACACCCGTCATACCAGAAGCAGCAGAAGTGTTGAAAACAGTTGAAATTTCCTCCACCAATCACTGTGTTGCACACTCTGTTTCACTGCTTTCCCAACCACAAAGCAGGCTACAGCCACCAAAAGTCCTACAGCCACCACCACCAAGAAGAAACGTCTGCCCCGCATTTCTCTGCCCATCCCTGGGGATATATCCAACACACAAGCCTCCCCAAGTAGAGCTTGGGAGAAGCTCCAGGCTGAGCACCTGCCTAAAACCAGCTTGTAGGAGACCCAGGAAACCGGTCCTCACTGGTCCCATAGGGCAGGATCAGGGGGTGGGTTGAGGAGCAGAGGTGCCCCACTCTCACCATAAGCAACAGCTGCATACCAGGTCATATGTGTGAGCACCTCATGACAGGTGTGCAGATGTCCCAAGTGTCAGTAGATGTTCCAAGTGTCAGTCTATTTCATGGCCTCCAAAGGGTTGGGCTTTTTTTTTTTTTTCCCTTCCACCTCACAGCTGAACTTGCCAAGAGCAGCAGGTAGGTACAACAGAAATTAAATGCCGCTATTAATTTACATGAGCTGGGTGAAGCGTAAGCAAGAGGAGTGTGGGGGATAAGGAGCTGGTGATGGGTGTTTGCCAGGCAGGTTCCTTATGTCAGCCAGGCTCACCTTACAGAGATCCCCGACTGCCCCCTGGAACCGGAGCTGCGGCGGTGGTTTGGGTGACCTGACACTCCACACCTCGAGAAGCCGCCTGAAAAGGGGAAAACTGCATTGGGGTCTTGCCAGGGGTGCTTGGGAGGCAGGGAGGAGGAATTTGGTTTTCATCCACCTACGCAAAGCTTTCAGAAGTGCACAAACTCAGGTTTAATTGATATTTTTGCCGATTTCAGAAATAGAAATACTTTTTTTTTTTTCCCTTTGGCTGGGGGGCAGAAATGAACTGAATTCATCACTCCCTATCTCAGGCAGTGTGTTTTCCTACCTGCTCATGGCTGCAGCAACCTCACAGACCATGGCAGCATCTCTTTCTGCTCCAGGGGCTGTTGGTGACTCCAGGCATGAGCCACAGTTTTGCAGACTGACTTTAACCACCGACCTGCTGGGGCTCAGCCCTAGCAAAATGTCTTTTTTGGGGGGTGCAGACCGCAGTGGCCCTCAGCACTGACCTGCCCTCAGCATTCATAAGCTGAGGCTCTGCCCTGGTAGAATAGAATTATAGAGGGATGATGTTATGTTTGTTTATTGATTTATCCTATAAAAGAAGAAATTCATTTCCCTTGTCTCCTTCTGCGACAAAGTGATTTAATTAATTCTGAAATGCCACGCACACAGGATGCAGCAGAGCTGCTCATGGTTGGCACGGGCCACGTCTATAGAATTATTTCAGAGAAAGGAAAATGTCAGCATGATAAAAATGGAAAGTGTTAGCTTGCCACGTGCTGCCAGGAAATGGGGCTGCTCCTCTATTCTAAAACTGGATCAGAGTTTTAATTAAAGTTAACTTGTTCACCCTGCCCTTTTCTTTTGACATTTAAAACTAATTTAGTTGGATACTGCCCCCCCCCCCACTGTGACTTTGCTTTTCTTTGTGAATTTCTGCTAGGATGTATGGATAGAGTGTAGGATCAATTACACCAAATGGCC
>JAAGNO010007537.1:10643-34722 GCA_033439905.1 Ceryle rudis
TGCAAAGACCACTTGTGAAATTAGGGAAAAGACCCATGATGAACCTCCACAAGGACCAGCAAAGCCACTGGCCAGCTACCAAATGTAGAAATAGTACAGAGGCAAGGGGGACAAGGAAAGAAAACCCCACTTCAAGTGGTGATCCAGTTGCTTTCTGCCTTACAGAGCAGACACTGCTCTTTCATGGCAGGTATTCACAGGCATGATTGAATCTACACTTTCCTTCCCTGCACGACAGCATTTTACCTCACACAACTCTTCTACAACAACACTTCAGACAGACCTTTACCTATATGCAAATCTCTTATTTCAACATCCTCACCAGGGCAAAATCCTGCCCATCTGTCCGTCCCCAGAAGTGACTTGAGAAACCTTCTGTTGTTTTCCTACAGGCACGGTGAGAGTTCTTAGTCATCAAGGCTTATACAAAGCAGCTGCTGCAGCAGAGGAGGTGATTTCCCCAGGCTGGGTCCTCCAGAAGTCATCAGTGGGGAGCTCCCACCCCCTCCCAGACCAGCTCTTGCCAGCCACCAGCAGCAGGTGTGAACCTGCACCTTCCAGCTAATAAGCGGCTGAACCAATCTGTTACAGCCAGGCCAGAGCAGCTACGTTTTGAACAAAGCTATGACCAGCGGTGAGAAAGAGCCCAGAGCTTTCATTACATCAAAACCACTTTCTTCCATATTTCTGCTTTGAAGTCTGGCTGTTCATCTTGCCCAATTTCCCCTCTGGAGGACATCCACCAGAGGACTTCAACACTGACAAAAGGAAGCCAAAGAGCATTGTAGGCACACATCAGCAAGGGTAGCACAACACTAGATAGAACCCTCGGGAACATTCTGCAGTTGTACTGAAGATGTATTTGCACGAAGGAGTCTTATTACCTTTCACTGTTAGTACCTGAAGGAAACACAGCCTTCGAGAAGGCTGCTTCAGGCGGCAGTCATTGCAGAAACAGTTTAAAATCTGGCTAGAGATAGAATTCACAGACACCACTGTGCCTCAGTTCCCCTGAGCACCAGAACTTCTCTAACCCCTGTGCCTGGGTCACGCCAGAAAAGGGAGGCTGCAGAAACAATTTTAAAAGAATCACTCAAGTGCTAAACAAGTCAGTTCCAAGGCCCCAGTGCTGGCCTAGGTGTGCAAAAAAAAAAAAGCCCCTGAAATCCCACAGCTCTGGATTTTATGTTCCTTTTGACATCCTGAACCCAAACCTTGTCCTCCCAACGGCTGAGCCAGAGTCTTGCTTCAAGCGGTGGTACCCTGATGTAACCCAGTGCCAGTTAGAGGTGGGGGAGGCTTCCTTCTGCACAGCTACCCAGCCCTGCAGGGGTTCCAGCAGGAACCTGGTGATGGCCCACAGCCCACCCTGCCTATCCGCAGCCCTGAGGCGTGGGGGACACGGCTCCAAACCCTGCCAGGATGGAGAGCCCACTGCACGCAGCCCCTCCTCCACTGGCCAAGCGGGAGGGCCGGTCCCTGCAGGCGGTGGTGGCTGCCTACGGGAGGCAGAGCAGCAACCACTGAGGCAGCAGCATCCCAGTGCACTGGGAAGCTTGCAGAGCACCGAGGCAGCTCCCTCACGGGGCAGTTCTCAGCTAGCACTTTTGAGCACACGCTGCCAAAGCCTTACAGCTGCTGTTTCAGATCCAAGTCTACCCTCCCCGTTCCCAGTGCAGGAGGCCATTGTGCAAGAAGGCAGAGCAAGGAACACGAGTGTTTCCAAGGTTAGGGATTCCATTCCCAGGGGACGCTAGCTGAATTTGAGAATAATTCAGAAGTCCATCTACTCAATTATCAGGTTTTCCTCCGAGAGCAAGCCAATCTTTGCAAATTCAGCCTCCCATGACTTATCTGATCACAGCGCAAGATGTTTACCTGGAATCTCCACTTTGGCTTGGTGCCACAGAATGAATTAAACTTCTCAGAGAAGCGAAAAAGAAATATTTCTCTAGCAATCAGCAACACCGATCATCAAATGAATAGTGATTCTTTGGATTTACGTTAAAACCCATTTATTCAGGCTCTTGTGCAGGGTGCGCAATTGAACGCGGTTACGTATACACAGTATGCACATCCCAGTAGCGTACAAAAAAGGCAAGTAGCAACAGGTGCTTACACTGGAAACGTATGTACAGGCATATTAAATTGGGAGTTTTACATTAGAAAATTATCTGACACTATTCAGGTATCATCAAGGCTATTAGAAATTGTGTAGAAAACCAATAAAACTTGGAAAGTATCTACTCTTATTTCACTTTACCCAGGCTGGATATAGAGTCAGGCTTCCCACGCTATGTCACTTGTGGACAAAGCCTACAAGATGCCCCAAGCACGTTGAAGGGTCACATCACTGTTGACTCGAGCATGCCCCATTACATGTTAAAGATTAACATCTTAGTACTATTTCCTGTTTTTTTCTGGGAAGAACAACAGCTCAAATACTTAGAAAAAGCTAATTTTCTCCTGGGAAAAGACAACAAAGGAAAGATTTAGAGAGACCATGAGAGAACCAAACATTAGCGAAATGTCATAACAGCACCTCCCGGTCCTTCCAAAAACCTCTTCACGGACCAGGTAGCACCTAATTTAAAGCGCTGTAAACGGTCCAGCTTTACAGAAGTGCAATAGCAGGCCTTGGCAGACCCCAGGTCTTCTGCTGATCTTTACCTTGTTCCTATCCTAAGGGCTGCAAGAGATCGTACTTTTGTAACCTGCACAAAAAGACACAGAGAGATCAAGTAGATTTAGCAAAAGGACACTAAAGAAAAACAATAAATAGAAATATGCAGCAGTATCATAAGAGTCACACTTCACTCCCTGTACCTATTCTGAATTTAAGAAACAAGTGGTTCTCGTGGCCAAGGCTCCCAAGGACACCCAGAACCCACTGTAATTGACTTTCTGCTTGAAGAGCAGGTCCAACTCTCTTTAACTGCTCTGCTATACCAGAGACAAATTCTTGCACGCACCAGTACAGTTTTGATAGCAAATTTTAACTTTATAAAGAACTTAGCCTAAAATTGACCCAGGGAGTAGTTTTAAGGGACTACTTTGCTAACGCAGATGACAAGCCACAGCCGAGTGCAACACAGGTAAGATTGTGTTAAAACTGCTCCCAAAGGTGGCTGAAATAAGATGCCTTGTGCATAAATACACCAAAAAATAGGAGCTATTTGTAGAACATTCAATCACGGCCAATATGATCTCAGACACCTTTTTAGCACAGCAGACGTGCCTTTTGCTGTGTAAGCTCTTGGGTTTAGTTTACTCACTTCATTGCCTTGCGTGAGCCCTTTGGAGAAAAGGTGAGGACAGCATAAAGAATCTCTCTCAAATTTCTTTCTCTCCTAAAGTTGAGAGTTCTCTGGTGGAATAGCAATGTGTCAAAATGTACTTGGGTGAAGACACATTTCAAAAAAAGTGTGTGTTCTCCATGTTGAGTTTTATGAAAATGGACAGTTGAAGTGGCTTGAAAAATGTTTTCCATTCAGAGAATTGCTTCCTTAAAGATGTTATATTATGAATAGGCAAAGAATAATTAGTATTTTAAATTCAGCTTTCCTATAGTGCAACCTCTCATTCTGATTGTTTTAGAGAAACACTTCAGCTACAAGTATTAATTAATCAGAATTTTGTTCAAAAGAAATCAGGAAAAATACTTCATTACCAGATTCTCTTTGTCATTCAGTAAGGGAATGTCACTCAACAGGGAATGAGTTGCTACTGAAAAGTAAGAAGCCCTCGACAGCACTTTTTTTAACCATTTACAAGTGCAGCTATAGCATGTAACACATAGGAATGTTATGTCAGATTTTACACCACAGCCTGTTTCCCACACAAACTCTGAGCCACTTTCTGGCACAGAAAGTCTGTGGGAACTTCAAGGGCTTGAGCATAAGCAAGTAAGATGTGTGGTTAAGACTTAGAAGTACTAAGACTGCTCTGGTGTCTTAGAAGTCTGACAGCGATTCCTGGCCAGGGGTGGAGAGGAGAAACAGGCTTCTGGCAGTGAGTGAACCTGTAGACAGGGAAGGTACCAGTGAAGCCACTGAAATGTTTCCTGGTACTAAGAGATGCCCAGAAACAATGGGGTTTTGCAGGCGGATAACACCAAACATGCAGATAAATAGATCTGATATTCCTATCAAGGACAAAACTGACCCATGCTGTAATATTTTTTAAATAATTTTTTTAAACACAGCTTTAGAAAGAATGATTTCTAAAATTATTCAAGACCATAGTTTATATCAAAATAGGTAGCAATGTATTTCACTTTAATACAGCCATTACAAGGCCTGATGCCATGTACTACATTAGAAATCTTCAGTTTAACCATGCTATATATACACTTCTTAATATATATATTTGTATATACATGCACAAATTATCAAGCTTGGTTAAGGCAAATTATACTACCTTTCCCTCAGAAAATAGTTTCACCCATTAAGCTCCAGATTGCAAAGTCTTAGTCAAACCACAATTTCACAACACCACTGGGGGACAGCTGGGGGCACAGCATTTTTACTCTTAAACTGATAGAATAAGCCACAGCAGAAGTAATTAAAGGAAACATGTCTGAAGAAAGAAATATATGGTATTCTCTTCTCCAGTGCTCTCTAATCCAGCACGTGGCAATAAATAAATAAAAAGCCTGCTGAATTTTACCAAAGTACTTTGCTACCGTAAATATCGTTTGAGAAAAAGTCTACCTTGCCAAACATCGCTGTCTGCTGCTTGTTTTCACCCTATAGTCTAAGCCATCAGCTAATGCAACATATTTCTTTTAGTAAAACTTAGGGCTTTAACTTCTTTTCCCCCACAGTATTTTTGAACTCGTATTTATGCAACATCTTCCTTCCCTGTCTTACCTTGCATTCTCATACTGAATTAAAGTTATTTAATTTCATTAAAGCTCTCAATGATCTAAAGTGAGATCTATCTTTCAGATCCAATAAATGGCATGAGAAACAAGCAAGGACAGAAATAGAAACAAAACAACTGCAGCAAAGCAAGGTGAGAAATAAGCAGTTCAAAGACTGGAAGAAACACACATGAAAAGGGCCACCCAAAGCACACAGAAACCACTGCTAGCAAGAAGGTTCTCCAGAATTTATTTTCACAGACTGATACTAAAATGACCAGAGATAGGCATAAGATCTTTCCCCCCCACCTGCCACTGCTTCTTAAAGTCAAGATGGGCTGAAGAGCCAGCCACTGGATACCTAGCTCCTCAAAGACATCTGCACTTATGCTATAGAGGAGCTCAGCTCGTACCAGGGTGACCTGCAGACAAGGTTCGAAGCCAGGCAGGAATATAATCGTACCTCTTTTAAATAAGAATCCACAGGAAAAAGTCAATTGTTTCATGGTTTTTGTTTTGTTGGTTTTTGTCTTTTTAGCCTTTTTACATCCAGGACAACTGTTGTGTTTCAAAAAGCAGAGCCATATCACTGAGCAATTGTTCCATCTGGTCTGCTGTTGGAGGGTGCATAACCATCCAGTCTCAGTGCTTTGCTTTCTCTTGTGTAGCCCAGCCAGATAAGCTACACAACGAAAGCACAGAATTATTCTTCCACGTGCTCCCTTGTCTCGGTGGCTGGGGTTAGGCTCAAAGTTGAACCTCATGGATATTAAACACTGATTGAGGTCTTCCCCGGTTTTCTGCAGGCAACAACACACTTGTTTTCTGACAAAATATTTTCTGTTCTCCAGAATGCTACCAGCAATTAATAATTTCTTTTGTAAGGTGGCCTATGCATGCCTGACAAGAGAGCACATAGACAAAATTAATCCAACGATGATTTCAAGAAGTAGCCGTAATAGTTCTAAATTTAAATACAAGGAGTTATCTGGCTTTCTTGAAAGAAACACTGTAAGATCCCAAATGCTAAAGAGAAAGAGCTGTGAGAAGTACAACAACTGGCACTGAGCAGTGAGATAGATGCGCGAAACAACGTTCACAAGAGAAGAGATCCAAGAATTCAAACCGTTGATTGAAGAAAAGTTATCAAGGACAGGAGACAAGAGCAGAAGTGATTAATAATATGAAGACTTCTCATCATTTTCAGAAACTTTTCTGATATGTGAACAAGCTTGCTGTCCTGTCCCAAATCCCTAAGCACTGAATCTGCTCTCTCAAACATAAACGAATTTGTTCCCAGCAATAAAGGCAGCAGCAGGATCGACTGATCTGTGTATTCTGGATATTACTTACATGTTCTCACCTTACTTTGTCGAAGATCGAACCGCACTTGGCAGAAAAAGTTTTCAGCCTCAGCACAAATGAATCTCTCTCTGGTAATACAACTGCAATTACTGCATTCATAGAGATTATTAATTAATCAGTAGTGCTGCTTAAATAAAAGTATGACTATTCCAACTCAGCAGTATGATCTGTTTTAAGAAAACATTTGACAGTAGTCAACCATTTGCTGGAAGCTTAGTTTAGTAGAACATCATTAAAGTTATAGATTAAGAAGTTAAATACTGTATCAAGTTTACTGAAGAAATCAAGGGTGAATAAGAAGCGTGAAAGCTGAGGCCACAGGGAGCTGTAGACTAGATATGAGATCCTGCCGAGTTCAACGTATCTGGTCAGGGCACCTGTCAGGCGATTACTGTTTCACACGGGCGCATGTGGGTTTCACGTTGCTGGAACGAGCAGTGGGGCAGCTAGAACCTTGCGTGTATGCAACCCGTGTCAGTACAGAAATGCTCTAAGGCAAAATTATCAGACCGTGGAGGATGTCTTCTGCTGAAATTTAGCAAGAGGCCACTCTGGGTACACGTGGCCTTAAGAACTCCATGACCTTTTTTTAGTGCTGGGCAGCAGGCTTTCTAAAAGCCTTCAGCTAAATATTCAGACAATGACAACTCCTCTCGTGTAAATAAGGTAGTTTAAAAGCAAACAAAAGGGAAAAAAAAAGAAATACACAAGCAAAAAAAAAAAAAAACAAACCCAAAAAACCAAAAAACCAAACAAACCAAAAAACCCCAAACCAAAAGCAAAGCAATTGTCCTACCTCTGAGCTTGATCACTTTTCACCTGATCCACTTATCCAGAGCACAGGGAACATTAACTCCTATGCACAAGTGCATTAGGAATACTTGCACCGACCAGGCCACCTCCTTTGATGTGCATTTCCATCTCTCCTCATTTCTTCGGCTGCCTAAAGCCTACTGCTGTGAACAGAAACTCTGACGCATTATTTACAGAAGCCAGTATAAACACCTAATGGAATCTCAGCAATTCAAAATGCTCCACTTTCCTTTGCTAACTTTGTCTTTCCCTAAACGATAAGCTATGTGGGCACAATCTAGCTCTTTCTGAAGATCCAGAATATTGGAGGCACTGCTCCAGTAGTACACTGGAAATGAGTTCTCCACACAAGTGAATAAATGGGCCAGTGAAGGATTCTAGCTCACCACAATTGTATTTGGTTTTTTTCCTCCCCCCCTTCTACCATTATTCTTCACCATTATGCCATCCCTTCCAGCCCTGAACTGCTCCTTGCTTCTGACTGGGTCCCCAAACTAGGAAAAAGACCAGTCATATAAAACTCGCATGCTTGCAGACCAATTGGTTAGGGAGGAAAGGTGCTGCATTGGCCTGCTCAGGAGAGCAGAGCAGAGGGACACACTGTCAGCAGCCAGCCAGGAGACCAGCCAGCACAGCATCTTGACCAGGTGCAAGGACTCTCCATCTCTAAGCACAAACAGAATATGCGCTGAGGAAGTCAAAGAAATGACCCCAGTTTGTATGACTGAGCCATTGACACATACTATATTTACCAGGAAAATCTTATCATCTGGCCAAAATTCATTAAGTTATGTGTATGGGACAACTTCTATTATTAAATAAGTGAACTTTGCTCTTTTCTAAGGAAGCTTTAAATTTTCTTATGTTGATATTTTTACTCAAAGTACATTTATGAACACCAGCATCAACAACATCATCCCACTGGGATACATCATCTGTATTAAAATCCCCATTTCCTGAAACTAATCTGATGTCTTGGAGAGAACGACTGTTTAGATTATCCACATGTGAACAAGCATGGAGAATGCTTGCAGAGAAGTTCCTTTTCAGGAGAAAAAGGTCTTCATTCATCATTTTAATCCATGTGTTTTCTTTAAAACAGAAGAAAAATATATTCTGAAGGTACTTTCTCCTCAGAAGTTTTAAATATTTCATTTAGAACACACCTCATTTTTTCTCAGAGGTGCTTAAGCAGGCAATGTGAACAGCCCTAGAGAACATGTTTTAAGAAAGAGAGGCAAAAGCACAATAACGCTTTCCAAAATGGCTTTAAAAAAGGCTGATGTGAATTTTTTTCTCATTTTAGATAAAGCAGAGTATACTAGAAACATGTACTTAAAAAGTATAATCAACAGAAAATTTAGGGTTTGATGTGCAGAGGGGGACTACTCCGAGACAGATCTGCTTTCACATCAAGGCATTCTGGGTGATTTTGTTAGTCTGGCCTGTAACCAGTGGCACTATTTTGCATCCTTTTCTCTCTCTCTCAAAGGCATATATTAAAAAAAAAAAAAAAAAAAGAAAAGAAAATAAAACAAAAGAAAAAGAAAGAAGCCTTTCAAAGCACTTACCTTCCCTTTCAAGCACAATATTCTGAAGTTACATACCTATGCAGTAGCTCTCTAACAGGGGAGAAACCTCAAATCTAACAGTTCAGCAGGAAGGGGTCCAAGAAGACAGAAGTATAGAACTAGAAATACGCATGGTTAAAAGTATTAAGTGCACGTTTTAATTCATCACAGCAATTCTGCCACATGGAGTAACACAGAATGTTCACGTGCCTGTACTGAGTGCAAGGCCAAACAAATACAAGACAGAATGGAATGTCACCTGAGAGAAAAGGTCTAATTTATGTGAGAGCTGCTTAGCAGATTAATTTGCATACCTATTTATACGGGACTGTTCCTGCCTTCTCTAAGTGTATTAGACAGGTGAAAAAGCCCATAAACTTGCCATCATCTCAAACATGTGCATGTATTTGACATCACTGTCCACTATAATGTGCAGTTCTCAAAAAAACACCTCAAGGTTTCTTAGTGCTTAAGACATTGACCTTTTAAACTAAATTTCACTTTACCTGGCAGTGATTGAAAGTTCTTACATTATCCGTAGAGCTCTTATGTGGCCAAATTACCCTCTGTTCTCAAGAGAGACAATTTGCTCTGATGATTCACATCCTGTTTTGAATTGACAATCACCAGTGCTTCCTCCCAACTGTATGTGGTAATTTCTTAAGCAGAGTACCGTTCTCTGGGGATACAACTGGTATTTATTTCTTTTAAATTTCATTTTGACCAGAGTGTGAAACAAAAGATGATAAAAATTTGTACACTGCTCTGGAAAATGGCTATTACAGTGCATTTAGTAAAGCTGTCAGAAATAAAGTGCATTAAATAACAACAATGGACCTCAGAGAAATTAACTGTATCTCTTTATTGTTAACCAATGAATGTTATCCAAAATAGTAGATGTAATTGTAGCTTAATTGTACAACACAAAACATGATGCTAAAGGAAAAAGCATGTGGAAAATTACTTGACCAAGTAATCATTAAAAGTATTCTTAGTATTTCCGCACCAGTAAGTGTTCCCAACTGCTGGTGACAGCAGCTATTACCACTTTGTTCATTGTGAAAATCCGTATTACAAATGGTTGTTCCTGGTTGTTTAGAAAAAAAAAATAAAATAAATTCACACAGCTTTATAAATGGATCTAATCCATTTAGCCCTACTCTATATATTGTAGATGTATGAACAGCAAACTTCACTGGTATCTCTTCCCAACACTGAAACTGATGTATCAGTGTTTGCAAGTGCACACTTGTCAGGGAAAAATGAGAACTCACTGGAAGCACAGTATTTCACCTGCTATGGCAAACTGTTTGAATACTTCAGAATTTTCCTTAAGCTTCAGTTTATGAAGCCTGTGAAACAAAAGCTGTTCTTACTATGCACCGCAAGTAGAAACACCAACTTCCACCGAGCAGCATTTTGAAGCATGTGTGCAACCTCATCTGCACATCAGTCGTCAAAGTCAGATATGTTTAGCCCCACAAACCAAAAATATATTAATGTACCTTTATTTTATTTTCATGATGTCACCCCACATAGCCAACCTTTAACTCCACAAAATAATGATAAAAAAAAAAACCCACTTAGTTGGACTGTTCATAAGAAATTTAAACCTATTGTGCATGAAAAAATGTTTAATAAAATGGCAAAATTTAATAGATAAGTGTAAATTTATGAGTGCATAATATCAAACAGAAAAGAGCTGAACCATCCTCAGAGAAAGCAGGGTTCCTCCACTGTAGATATTTACTAGGGTGGTATAACAGAAGGAACAACTGCAGTCCACAATAACTGTAAAGTTACTTTCTAAAGTTCAATTTCAAAGCAAATTTCTCAAAGAAGCAGGTCTCCTTTTCAAGAGGAAAAGGACTTTATAACAATGCACTGACATCAGGTATGACAATTACAATACTAGCTTCACTGAAAACTGAAGCTACAAACACTTTTACTCCAATTCTGGGAACTTTCGTTTTGTATTTGGAAACCCCAAACCCAGACTAACTGACACACACATTCTACACCCCTCCCAGGAGATAGTATACCAGTGACAGGTTACAGCTTTAAAACACGCAAGATGCTTTTACAATTTAAAACTCAACAAAAGGCAGTTAGACAGTATTTAGCCCTATAAATCCATCTTAAAGTAAAATAAAATCCTAGGAGTAAGGGCTCCTAGCATTCTGTGATATCACTGTGTAGTGATAGTCAATTTAAACAGTTTTTTTCATGGTGTTTGAAGGACCAGTCATCATGTACATAGTAGTGAGGTAGGATACTGTCCCCTCCCTGGGACTGATGTTTTCATATGCTCCCTTGCCAGAAAGGTCCAGGTCTCCCTACTGCAAATAAAATAATTACAAGCAAATAGCATATGAAGCTTTGTTTTGGGGTTTTTTTTTCCTGCATTAGAACATTTTGCACATCTCTAAGAATCACCTAGGAAAAGCAACACTTATTCAAGCCTATTAGCAGCCACGTGCTGCCCACAGGTAGCGTTCCATTTAAAAATTCCCTGGAACTACCACCTGCCATCCAGACCTTTGTGAACAGGTAGGCAAAGAAAACCATCAATGATGACAGGACATGAAACACCAAAGAATTTCACTTGGGAGAAAAAAAATAAAAACAAAACAACAAAATCACAAAACTGAAAGTCAGCAGTATAAAACTCTTAATGGTGTAGCTACATTGAAAAATGTAATTTCAAACTTCATACTGAAATAGTACCCATCTATTCAGTTTAGGTTCTGTTCCATTCTTCTATTTCTTAATGTTTAAGCAATATATACACTTGTCAGTCATTATATACTTTACATCAGTTTCCAAAGAAAAACAAACAAAAAAATAATTAAAAAAAAAGAAACAATGAAACTGAAAACATGATGGGGGAAAAAACCTGCTATCATTTTCCACACCCTCTCTGGCTCCCCCCCCCCCACCCCAGAAGCTAGAGGTGACCGACTGCCCTACTGTTGAATAGCCTCCCCTAAATCTCTGTTCTAACCACTGCAGTCAAACTGGTATTAAGTGCTTTGGCAAAGTGGGGTGCAATCCATCAAATCTGCAAAGGCCTGCTTTTTTTCTCTGTTGGTGGTTCAGCTTTACGAGGAACATATATGCAAAATAACAGCTCTCACATTGCTTCAAACTCATCAATACGCTGCTTTGTATTGCCTTGTCGGATCTGCCGAAGAGTCTTGTACTTATCACGGCCTGCTTTAACATTCTCAGCGTGAAGGACATCGTTTTGTGTTTTCTTGGTTTCATCTCTGGCCTGAGCCAACTCAGAACTTAGAGCCTGTTGAATAAAATAGTCGCATGTAAGTGCTTTGACTAATCTTCTAATGATTCTGGAATTTCTGATAACAACTATTCTGTGACTTGGATAAGGATTTCTTGAATGTCAACCTATGAATTCTTTTGTTCAGTAACTCAGATTGTGAGGTCTATCAGACTGCAGAGGGAAAGAAAAGAGGAGTATAAGATAATTTTCTTACGTAACTGTGGGTATAAAGCTACCAAAAATAAAAAAGCTGCATCCAATAGCATCGAACAAGACAGGGACCAGCAGAATAGAGTAGGAGAATGACCTTATTTTTAATTTCTGCTTGACTAAAGACAGCTTTTGTTTATCTGCCTGATCCTGTTTAGTAATTAGCCAAGCAGAAAGGAAATTACACATATACGCTACTAGGATATTTCTGCCAGAAAAAGAAGCAGCTTTCCATTTCTTTTATTTCCATCACAAATATACATTTCATAACAAGGCAAAGGGTTACCTCTAACATAGATTATTATACTTCGAGGGCTAAATCTAGTCTAGGAGGAAATGCTCCATTCCAGGGAGATAAGATTAACCCAAAATGGGCATAATTCAGTTTTTGCATTTACAACGTCTGTGAACGACTGCAAATAAACACAAATACTATTAAGCAAGCATCTGTTCATACCACTTAATGAATTTCAGCACTGAGAGAAAGAAAACATTCTGTTTTAACATTCAATGTCCTGGACATTACATAACTATCAGAAATGTCTACTGACCTATGTCACAACATACTAATACTTTTAAGCTACAAAGGACTATCTTACATCAAATCTTTCTATCTGTTCCACTTCTAGAACACTATGAATGATACTGGTTGGTAAATTAGTAATAAGCCTAGTAAATGATGAAAAGTCTTTTTCCTTGGCACACGGTAATTCCAGTGAGACTTCTGATAAATGAAGAATGAAAAAATAAACCTGAATTATGTTGATACAACTAAGAATCTCCATTACCTGGAGCTGTTTCTTAACACGTTCATTTTTCTGCGTTTCTGTTACTCGTTCTTCTTCACTCCTATGATTCATGACACCATCAGAAGACAGTTCTGCACTGGCTTCAGCATTGTTCTCATCATGTTCATCGTGTTCATTCTCTGTTGGAGGAATAACTGGTGGGGGAGGAGGTGGAGGAGGAGCAGACATCACAGATTTCAGTTCTTCTTTGGTCTTTTCCAAGTCCTCTTGGGCTGCAAAAGCCTAAATATGGTAAACAGTACTTAATATCTTTTAAAATTATTTATAAATAGTGAGAAAAATACAAATAAAAATTTGAAAGGTTTTCAATCACGTGGTAACTGTCCTTTATAAATGACATGAGACGACTAGCTTATGCACTGAAGTGTCAAATAGGAATGCAGAGCAAAAAAGATTACTCAAAACCAGCTGTACCAGAGTCCAGCTATTTCCAGCAGTAGATGAGAGCAAGCAAACAAGGCAGTCATACCGATTGCTTTCCAACTTCCCTAGCCTGGAACTTGAGACACAGGAATTTCCTAAATCAAAGGTGATGTCTTTGATTTTCATATTCAACCAGAACTTACAAGAATTTGTTCAATCACTTTTTGAACCTGTGCACACAATTAGTATCCACATCCCATAGGTAATTACAGATTTTGTGAAGAAACACTGTTTTGCTTTAAGCTAATTCTCCACTTCTATTTCAAGTACCTTTGTTATTGTTCATGTTTTCACCATCACTCATTATTTTACACACCAACCTATTTCATCACCACATGCAAGGAAGCCATTTCAAATCTTTGACCATGCCTTTGTGATGTGAATTCCCCTCCCTTTATGACTATTTAATATTAAGAAATGAGTTAAGGAAAATTATAGGCTGGCTTCAGTAGACTGGAGAACAAGAACCTTTAAGAAAGGCTTCTGTGAAGCCCAAGGGAAAGAGAGATATTCAACCCCATGGATTCCCAGTGAGAATTCCACACATCTCCCTCAGTTTCTTTGAGGTTCTGACTTCACACAGCATGAGCTCATTACTTTGTGCTGCCATTCTGAGGCTTCCTCTTCTTTCTTTTTCTTGGCCTCCTCTAGAAGTGCAATCTTGGCAGTGAATTCAGCAAGTTCTGCTGCCTGAAACAAAGAAAATGAAGTAGAAGTTTTAATTTATGATTTTGGCTCTGCAGTGGAAGAAGGCAGAGCCTTTGCTGTGATCCAGCTTGAAGAGAGTTAGTTACCATCCATCACTTCAGTGCTAAAAATAGAAATTTTAAGCATACATGACAGAGGAAATCAATCAGTACTCTTGCCTGATGGAAATAATCACAGAATGGTTGGAAAGGACCTCTAAAGATCATCTAGTCCAACCCACCTGCCAGAGCAGGATCTCCTAGAATAGATCACACAGGAACAAGTCCAGGTGGCTTTTGGAAGTCTCTAGAGATGGAGATTCCATCATCTCTCTGGGCAGCCTGTTCCAGCACTCTGTTACCCTCACAGTGAAGAAGTCCAGAAAAATAATACTTACCTTTTGCCCTTCCAAAGCTTGCTGGGAAGGAGCAAGCTGTAGTTACAAATTAGCATCTGGGGCGGTTTGAGTTTAATACAAATTCATCCAACAATAAGATTATGATTCTGGATCATAATCTCAGTACTATTAAGCTAAACCTTGCCTTCAGAACTGTGTGCTAAGTTTACAGAAGCTCAAAAGCTGTTTTCATAATCAAGAAATCATTTCTTCTAATATTTTCACGCCTTCTTCAGTTATTATCTGCAAATCTTGAATTCGAAGTAGTCCAGCATAGAATGGGAGGAGATACTGTAAATGCTGGAAACTGAGGGGAAAAAAAGTTCAAACAAAATCCCAGCAAACCACAGTGTCACCAACTCCCCACCACCACCAGCAAGCTTCAGAACAGACCTGCCTCAGAGAACAGGCTTCCCAGTAGAATGCAGAAGGAAGCTACTCTTGTTCTCAGCTGGATAAGCCTTACTAATAGTTTAGAAAGAGAATGTAGTGAGTGTTGTCAGTCTGAAACATCTACTTCATTGTTTAAGTTCCTCCGGCTCCAGAGTTTTCTTTCTGTCTTGCAAGTAAGTGACAAATCTAATGTAGTTTTCTAAAAAAGTTCCCACATCTGTAATGGCATTTCACATTTTATCTGCGTTTCAACGTACTTTCCATTTTAACAAAATAGATATAACTAACAATATAGGCTAAATTTTCAACTATGTTTCTCAAGTTGTTTTAAAATAGGGTTAAAGCTTCTTACTAGCTGCTCCTGGTTCTTCATTTGATCAGCTGCCTGCTTGGCTAGAGCAGCTTTAGCTTCTTCAGCTGCTCGACGCTCTCTTTCCAGGCGCTCTGCTTCCTCTTTCGCACGCTTTCGTTCTTGATCCAGTTCTAGAGCTTTTCTAGTCTGCTCCTCTAGTTCTGCCAAAAGGAAAGTTCGCAGACAAGGTATCACTGCCTAGACCTTTCTAAAATCTAACACAGGTAACAGCTGTAACATGCTCAAAATAAAGTAACCTAGAAAGCTGACCAAGATTTATAAAGCTGACTCGAGCTAGGAGCAGCTGTTGAACACGTTACCTGAAGCTATAAACTGTGTCTGATTTTTTTCTCCTCTTCAATACATACCTTGGATATACTACTTCTCATCTGACAGTTCTCACAGCCCAGTGTTGCAGAAAATTATCACCACACTGATAAAACTGAACACTCAAATATATGTACATATACAGGCACACACACGCTCAGTCTTACTGCAGAGATTTTATATACATCAAATCATACTCTCTTAGCATAAAGAAGCAAAACACTCATCTACTCTATTGAATTGCCTAACAAAGAATCCTTAATTGTGACAGACCATTTAGGTGTGTGCTTCCAGCTAAATGAGCTAAGACTCATTGGAAGGGTCAGAAAAATTCTCTGTAGAACAGAGACAAAGAGGTGCAAACAGGAAAATTTTAAATCAAGGGAGGGCTAATAGCTGTCTAGGTGCCTGGTTGGCAAAATATTGCAGTCTCAATGGCAGAACCCTGAGTGAAATAGGAAGAAGTAATAAACTACCAGTACTGCAAGGTAAGATTTGCACAGGGAAAATACACTCCTTTGATGTGCAAAATTAAGTGACTATGAAAAAAAAGTCTTTGTGAAACTCCTTGCTGATTCTAATGATAGTTTCCCCACTATGTTTTTTCTAGACATAGCTGCTGTAGATTCCTTCACCGGAAAACCTAAACAGCAGCTCAGTTATTGGACCAATCCATTTGCCCTTCTCCTTATGCTTTAATACTAAAAAACCACTTCCCCAGGTATGCTGACACGTGCTTAATCTTTGCTGACTGTAGATTTAAGTGGGTCTCATGTAATCAATATTCTTCAGTTGGTTTCCCAGGCCTAGTACTTCAGTTATAAAATTAAATGAATTTCAAGTATTAGGAGAATTTCAAGTATTAGAAGTATGTGGCATTGTACAAATGCAGTACTCGGTAAATTAAATAAAATGCATAAACATTTAAAACCACTACCCAAACAAAAGCTTCCTGTGAAGATGGAGAACACTTAACCACAAAGTCAGCTACAGAATGCAGCACCATTTATGTAAACACTTTTCCAAATGTGAATAGAAGGCTGAAAAGACCAGCAACACATGAACATTATGTAGTATGCATCAGAAATTAGTCTATATTGCTTATAAAAGTTACAAGAAAATGTACATTAAACATTATGTCACTGTAATACTGTAACTGTTAATGTACACAAATGTACATTAATGTACGTTAAACCTTTAGAATCACCCTGCCACTGTTTTGTCCTGGGCGAAACAGCTCTCTCGAACAATTGCAAGGCACAGTTCATGTGTTACCTGTCTGGATGTGTCCAACCTGTTCTGCACTGAAAGACTGAAAAATGTGGGGGTAGAGCTGGAGCCTACAGCCTGAAGCCAGCACTTATGAACAGAAAAGAGGAACAAAACTTTTATGAACATGAACCAAACCTGAAGCAAAAAAATAACATGGAGAGGAGGGAGTGGGAAGTAGTGGAGACAAGGACTCTACAGGGTGCTTCAACACAAAGAATTCTGATTGGTGAAACTATGTTTATTCCTAAAATCTGATGAGATTTTAAATTTAAAATTCTCAAATCTTACAAGGGAATAAGAAAATGAAGGAACAAGAAATTTCCAAATGAAAAACTAAATTCGACAAAAAAACTACAAGTACTTTGAACCTCCCTCTCTAATCTCTCTGCTCCTTCAAATTCCAGGCTTTCAACACTATTTCATAATTCCAAGTTGAACTGTGAATGCATTATTTTTTCTTTTTATTAAAGAAAATTGAAACTTTTTCTGTATTAGGAAGTGGGTTTGTATTACAAATATACACACAAATGCACGCACGCTAACTTTTATCTCTGAACATTGAGAAAGAATCTCTCAAATTACCAGACCGCTAAATTCCTGTTATTAATACAAATTAAAAATCCAAACCCAAAACAACAATAAAAATAACCACCAACCAACCCACAAAAAACAAATCCCACATACCAAGTGAATTGTGGAGCTGAATAAACATTGTCATCAGACATAAGAAATTCAGGAACAGTAATAACTCACCTTTCTGAGCTTTCATTGTTTGTTCCTCAATTTGTCTTAAGCGTTCCATTAATTCTTCCTTTTCACGCTCTATTCTTTCCTTTTCTTTTTCCGCTATCTCCCTTTTTTTCTTCTCATTTTCTAACTGTGCCCTAAAAAGAAAAAAGGGGAAAAAAAAAAATCTTTTTTGAACCTCAAACAGATGAATTTCTACTCTAAGGATACTGGTAGCCTATTTTTCAGTGTACTCAGCTAGCAGAGAAACACATACTTTTAAATGCTTTAAATTCAGCTTACAGTGTAAGAACCACCAAGTTGCCATTTCAAAATACTGTACAGATAATTTATCAACAGAACTGATTGGCAACCTTGGTTATGGCTCAGCCAAGTAAATCCACAATTATTCCTGCATTTTAGACATGGCTGATGTTTCATCTAACTCAGCAATAACAACAACGGTATTTTTTAAATATACAAAATGTAAGCCATGACATTCGTCACTGAACTTGCTTTAAAGGTTCACCTGTAGTGCACAAAAATCCCTAAAGATCAAGCAACAGAGGGTTAAGACTGTTTCACAAAAACATGATGAGAAGCAACGGTACAACTACAATTACTATGCCGAAAGCTCAAAAAAGATACGGCTTTCGATTAAGACAGGCGAGCCATGCCAACCCACAAACCTGTAACACATAACAGAAAGAAAAGCAGCTCTCTTTTCTAGAGCGCCAAGATGCTTGATATGCTACAACTTAGTTTTCTTAAGAGGGCAGAAGAATTTTTTTTCTGTTTCATGGAAGTTTGTTAATTACCTTTCCAATTGTTTCTGATGTTTTTCCTCTCTAGCTTGGGCCTTCATCTGTTGCACTTCAATTGTATCAGGTTTCCTCCTCCTCATGTACAATTCATGATTTCCCATGCACAGTGCCAAAATTCGCTTGTTAATTCTCAGACGGGGTGCATAAAACACAAAATCCTAGCAAAAATAATTGCAGCATATACATTAATCTAAAAATACAGCTGTCACAATGCTCAAAGTGTTACTGCATGCTTGCATTTGTTCAATTCAAACTTACAAGTATTTTGATATTCATCCTCTGAGCATTATAAATCTAGTTACTGTCAGGAGCTTGCAAGATAAATTCAAAGTTACACCTGGATTCCTCGATGTAGAGGTTGGTTAGTTTACATAAAATTATTTCAACTTCTACAAAAGTGAGCCTATTATCTCATTTCTGAGTTTTGACCTAGAATGTCTTATGATATGTGCTGCTCTAATTAAAAAAAAAAAATAAATCCTGAATTCTCTGGCCTTCCCACCTCTGTTTCCTTTTCAGCGAAAAAGGAACAGAGGTTGGAAAGCCAGAGAACTCAGCTTCTTACACTGTCGCTTTTCAACACATCACAAAATATTAGTTGACTTAAATAGGAAATATTAAAAAAAGAAAAAAAAATATCTTAAGAGTACCAGTGCAAATATAAAGAGAGAAAATAAACATGCCATACTTCAGAATTTCCTTCTGATTACTAACTGTTCTACTAATAAGAATAATGAATGTCAAAGAACATTTATTCAGTGACCTAATACCAGAGCAAGTCCCTGCAGGATTAAGTCTCTTCATGTACAAAGGCATACTATTCTACACATTACTTACAGGGGCCTTTTTGTCAATTGGCTTTATGACAAATTTTTTGTCGTTAAAAGAGATGTTTCTTATTTCACTCCAAGGAAAACCAATCTTGGGTGTCAGCCTTCAAAAGAGAAGTTCTCATTAGAAGCAGCAAATATGTGCATTTTATGTCCACTAAGTCTTAACACCACACTACTTCCACTATCACACAGTTAAATTTACAAAACATAACAACAGTTCAAGCATATCTTAGTAGACAGCTGGGTTGTTTGGTTGGTTTTGGTGTTTGCTTTTTTGTTTGGTTGGTTTTTTACACGTTATTCTTTCACATAAATTACGTAACGAATAAATTACATGGCACTGTCACAAAAGGAATTTGTATTTGTGACTTGTTCTACTACCATTTACTGATAATTTCATTTTCAGTGAAAAGAATAATTATTTAAATTTGAGAAAAGACTGACATTTCAAAAACAAATAAAATTATCCTTCAGCAATGTTGTACTTCTGTTTAGCTCAGATGAGTTCTTACATTTCCAAAGTTCAAGTTAAATTTCACAGAATCACAGAATGGTAGGGGTTGGAAGGGACCTCCAAAGATCATCAAGTCCAACCCTCCTGCCAGCGCAGGACAGAATTATTTATTTCACCTGCATCTTATGTAAAGTAAATGCAGTTCAGGAACTGTTACAATGTTATGAACCAACTGCTTAACTGTTAATATTTTTCTCCATGGGTGAGGAAAGTTTTTTCAATTCATATGATCTTAATTACAAGCATTAGAAAATGTTTAACATATTTGATTGATAACTACCAGGAGTTAAAGAATACCAAGAATTTGTTGATCATTCAATCTGATCTGAACATTTTCTGAATATTTAATTCTTTCAGGAGTTATATTGCCATCTAATGGCAATTAAGGCTTACAGAACTACATTACAGAATTTCATTACAGAGAATATATTCATCAAAGAGCATTAAGTTGCAGTTCAGTTGACAGCTGTTATATGATGTTCAACACATCAGGTTTAACTTCAAATCACCGTGACACGACTGTTGACATCAGATACTACTAACAAGTGCTTGGAAAGAAACAAAAGAATGTCTGTTGTTCTGTTTCCATATTCTACAAATTTGGTACATTTCAGGCTTATCCCTCTTTGAGTAGGAAAGAATATTCTCTTTGTCAGGACGCAAGATTCATCTATTTTCATCTATTTTCTTTGATGTCTAAGAACTTTCGCTTTTAAATAGCAAAGTTTTTCATATTCTAACAGCTATAATCCTAGTCACTGCTCTTACAAAATGTTTCTCAATGTCCTTTTCATCCTGACTGAAGAGGAACTCTTGAGGGAGTGAAAAAGTACAAAGAAACCATATAAAGATGGTCTAACTATCATACGTCCACATTAAGCAATGTAAATTTAAGTTTACACAGAACTGCTCTTCCTTTCCCTTCTTTTGCATCTCTATTTGAACTTGAAAATTCAAATATTCTGGCAGTTAACATCCATCTCTCTTTTTCTATCTTTACATAAACTAAAAGGTCTTTGAGAACCTGTTTTGCTATGTTATTGAACACGATTAGGTGGCTTTTGTATAATCTCAGATAGGATGTCCTAGGACAGAACTGCAAAACGAGTATTAGACACTTACTTATCATCATGCTCATAAATATTCAGACCCAAAGCATCAACTCCTAGCCACAATTCAGTTCCTTTTTTATTCTTTATTTCAAAATAATTGACTCCATACATTTCCAAGTCTTGTGCTATCTTAAGGTACTCCATCATAGAATCTTCCCTGTTGAGAAAGTAAAAAAAAATGACATAGTGTAGATAAATCAAAAGTACATTGTAAGAATAAGGGGACTGCAGAATATCTAATTAGTCTAAAATTTAGTTAGGAATTAAATCTCTCTAAAATTCAAGTGTATTTTGCCTCTGATACTTGTAGAGCTCTACACTCCTAATACCCAAGTACAGTTCAATCATCACACTTTGTCTTTTCACTCTGTGAGCTAAGGAACTATTGATTATACTTTAGAGGTAGGCAACTGCTGACAAAGGCAGTTGACAACCTTACCAGAAATGAGGTAGGTAAGCCCATAACCTAACTAAAAACACAACCGTCACTGAAGCTTTCATGGAAGTTTTGGTAACTGCCTACCCTGGTCAGAATAAAAACAAGTAGTTTCCAAACAAACATGCTGCTTCTCATCCTAACACTAATAATTAAAAAAAAACCCTTAAAGGTGTAAGAACATTTTATACATAGTTACCTTAACATTCCCCTGTGCTCTTCATGCCAGTTCTGTATCCTTTCTTCCCACTGTTCTTTTGTCAGTTTGTGCTGTTCTAACACGCTGCAAACAGAAGTGGTTGCTATTAGACACTGACAACCAATTTAACCTCTTAAAGTTAGAAAATTAAGTTTGGTTAGTTTTAGCATAACAAATGCTTTAATTGAACAAACTTAAATCTGATTTCCTATACACTGCTCATCTTTTTAACCCCAAAAGACACAGAAACTCTACTTCAACAAATACACTTTTAGAACAGTGTGAAATCACTTTTTTTTTTCCCATGGCTTCCTACACTCCTTGTAATACAAAAGCCATACCACGGCACAGGTCAACTTCCACTAAAGTCATAAAATGTAATGTTTGGAACACCCGAAAATGCAAACATAAAATCCTCTTATGACAACGCTGTATATGAATTACTAGCTATGCACAGATACACTCAGGCTTTCATTCTGCTGTCGTTTGAAAGACAAAGTAACACATTAAGACAGGTTAGCAGACTGATTTGTTGGGGAGGGGTTGAGGGCTTTTATTGGGTTTGTTTTCAATAAATAAAATCAACAGTGAAGCAGTTTAAGAAAACTATTTGAGATTTATCTACTGCATTTATGGAATTGCATTTTGACCTGCTGGAACTTTCAGCGTAGCACTGCAGTAAGAAATCACGTGCATAGGTTAACTTTGCTTTTATTCCATGCACCTAGCATTTCCTAGAGATTTACTATTTTTTTTAACTGCCCTTTAAAATAATAAGAGACTGTAAAAATAGTATTACTGAAGAAGGCAGAACAGTTTCTCTTTACTCAGGAAAATAGGCATTTACTACTTTTTTCCTACATTTTTAGCAAATTACAATAATAGAGTAAGTGATGTCAGAATACACTAATGCAGCATTTCTTCTGCTCTAAGATCTTTCTGTCACTTGTTTTGCTGCTCTGCCCCATATCTAAAAAAGTGTACTTTTCAGTGGCAGCCATAACACATTTTGATTTGCTTAGCAGACATCCCTAACAACAGGCTTTCCTCCTCAAAACTGAGGCAGAAGTTTCAGTTTTTGGACCTGCACAAAGCAGACGTGTCCACAGCTAAATGATACAAGAACACGTAATGACAAGACATCGGTTTAGTTTATTAGCTTTCTCATCTTTAGCCTTGAATATAAGCCCTAAATGTGATACTTACAGAAGTCTGTTACAGAATGCACAAAGTAGGACAGCCTGCTTTGGCTGTAATAATCTAAAAGCATCCTGACAATCATTTACAAATTTCTGTTACATAAAAAAAAGTTTATTCCAAGTCTTCCTGGACTATATTTATGTAAAAAGGTCTGTAATTAAATTGTGTCTGATTTTTACATTGTAATATTTACACTGAGCTGCTTTCTGCCAGTATTTCTTCTACTCCTCCAGCAAATATTCACCAAGTGTTCAAAAAAATAAACAAAACAACCTTTCATAGCAGTAAGAAACAAAACTACCCATGAAAAAAATAAAGAACAAACCAGGATATTGCAAAATACACAATCCAGGATCATGTCACCCAAGTGCCCATCTGAATATATTAGCCCTGCTCCCAAGCTCTTCTTCACAGAATGGTTGAGGCTGAAGGTGACCTCTGGAGGTCATCTTGTCTACCCCTCTGCTCAATCAGGGTCACCTACAGCCAGCTGTCTAGACAGATTTTTAATATATGTAAGGAGAGAGGCTCCACAAGCTCTTCAGGCAACCTGAGCCAGAACTCAGCCACCCTCGTGGTGACTTGTGCTTTCTTGGCCTTGCCAGATTACGTTAAATTTCTGCTTATACAAATTCTTTGCACTTTCCTCTTCTTGAACGGAATTTGAGTGGAAAGACATGAGGCAACAGGCACGAGTGTAACACACTTGAAGACAATTTTTTATTTTATTTCTTTACTGCAAAGGTACTCAAACACTAGAACAGGTTGCCCAGAGAGGTGGTTGAGTGTCCATACTTGGAAATACTGAAAACCCAACTGGAAAAGGCCCTGAGAAACCTGCTGTAATTAGAATAGAATATTTCAGTTGGAGGGGACCTACAACAGTTATCTAGTCCAACCACTTGACCAGTTGAGGGCTGATCAAAAATTAGGGTATGTTATTAAGGGCATCGTCCAAATGCCTTTTATATACAGACAGACTTGGGGCATTGACCACTTCTCTAGATGACCCTGCTTTGACTAGATGATCTGGATGAGGGAACAGAGTGCACTGTCAGCAAGTTCGCTGCCGACACAAAATGGTGAAGAGTGGCTGAAACACCAGAAGGCTGTGCTGACATTCAGTGAGACCTGGACAGGCTGGAGAGTTGGGCAGGGAGAAATTTAATCAAATATCACAAGTGCAAGTGTAGAGTCTTGCATCCGGGCAAGAACAACCCCATGTAGCAGTATAGGATGGGGACTGACCTGTTGGAAAGCAGCATAGGGGAAAGGGACCAGGGGGTCCTGGTGTACAGCAGGATGCCCATGAGCCAGCAATGTGCCCTTGTGACCAGGAAGGCCAATGGCATCCTGGGGTGTATTAGAAGGGGTGTGGTTAGCAGGTCAAGAGAGGCTCTCCTCCCCTTCTACTCTGCCCTGGTGAGGCCATGTCACAGTTTAGGGTCAGGGCAGCCCCTTAACAAACA
>JAAGNO010007537.1:34822-53142 GCA_033439905.1 Ceryle rudis
GTGATGAACTCACATTTTGTTTGCTGGCCCCAGGATGTGCTGGATGAGAACAACTCTGGAGCAAGAAGGGTTGTGGTGCCTGGATGCATTCCTGCATGACCTAATCTAGGAGATTCTGCTCTGGCAGGGGGCTTGGACTAGATGATCTTTCGAGGTCTCTTCCAACCCCTAACACTCTGTGATTTTGTGATCTTCTAAGTTCCTCTTTCAACCTCAAATGATTCTGTGTTTCTATGACACCTTCAAAACTGTCAATGTCTTTTGCAATAGCCATCCCGTCATTTGGTCCCCTTTATTCTCTGTTCACATGCTGCTGCTGCAACATCACTAGCAGATATGCAAGAACTACTGAACCAGAGTAGTTCAGCAAGTACTGGATGTCTTATTGCTACCCTCAGCTCATAGTTCTGAGCCAAGAAATATGCAGTAGTTTTGATAGGTGAACATTAAGACTCCGTACTTAACAGGAACTGCAAATCTCCTCACCTTTCTCAGTACATTTTTGCAAAGCTAGTCTATTATGGGAAACAAGTATTTTTTGCATTATATCGCACGCTGTTCTGAAGTATTTTTATGCTGTACTTCCTCATTTTCCCAATGATAGGAAACAAAACAGGAATAATTGTCTTAGACTGAATACAAAAGCTGTGTGTTCACTCAGTGCGGACTGGCACACAACTGGTTGAAAGCATACGCTGGGAAATCATCTGAACATTTGTCTACTGAAAGGAGCATCTTAAGTATTTGAATCTGTGTCATACCCAAGCATTCAAGTGTTCACAGGTTGTCATAACCGAGCTAGCATATTCGGTAATGACTGGATCTACAAGGTTCATCTTGCCTTACTAACCAAGGGTATTTTTCTAGAAAGAGGTAGAGTCTTCATTGGCAGAAGGAGGAAGTAAACAGCAAAACCCAAACTCCTAGCCAGGATTTTTAAAGGTCTGAAACATTTTCAGAAATACTTCTTTCAATACTTCACCACAAGCCCTTGAAATGCCCTTTTTTTTTCTTTTTTTTTTTTTTTTATGGAAAATTAGTTACACTAAGAAGTGAGCTTCCACTTTCTGTTTTCAAGCCGAAGAGACAAAGCATATGACTTTTAAAGAATATTTTCCCCACATCTTATTTCTTTGAAGATGCATTAACATTATCTCTCTTCAGTAAGCACACATTTGTCCACGATGTATCACTATGGATTCATCTACACTAACAAAATTGTCTACCCCTTGCATGTTGCAATGCTTCTCTTGCTGCCAAAACATTCCAGGAGCATGGTATCAGTTTGTGCTTACTGTTCCTAACCAATTAGATGGGTGACTGATACAAAAGAGCTTATAATCAACAGCAATAGCAACAATTTAGTTTCTAAATTTTCTGCCCAGGCTGGCATTTTTCTGCAATATATTTTATTTACAATACACTTGATAGTTATTGTAAGGAAATTATTGTTTAAGTATACCAAAAAAAAAAAATAAATCAAGAACTGAAGAAAAGGAGTATCAAATGACTCTTAGTGACTTCTATATTAGAGTATTTTTATTTTAATTGAGCAGCAGCAAGCCTTCACAAATATTACATCATTTTGGAGTACTCTGGAAATTTGTTCAACTAAATCTGTGCAGATGGTTCTGGACAGGATGGGAAATAGGTCTCAAGAAACCCATGGTTGTGGTACTCCTTTGTTATTTAAACTAGGTTCTCTACAAATTTTACTAGCAAAACATGAGCTTTTAAAAAAGCAACCATTAAACGTACATTATCACTTCATATTTTTATTATAACAAAAGAAGTGCTGTAATCAAGGTTACATGCAGCAGATGATGCAAAAGCAGTCTCACTCACCGCTGAGGGAGAAGTCTGTCATTGGCTAGGTAGCCTAGTTTATGTATCTCCTTACTGTAATCTCCATACTTGGACTGGACAGCATATGAAGCCAGAAGAACTGCAGTTTCTGGTGGGCAATATATTTCATCATTTAAGATCGCTTCTTTGACTTGCAGGAAGAAAAGTCTCTGAGTTATTTCCTGAATTAATTCTTCAGATACATCCTCTGGAAAAAACTTGGCCCTGAACTTAAACTGCAAAGGATTTTCTTTCCTTACATCTTGCTGCGTTACCTGAGGTAGAAGAATAAAGGAAAAATAAAAAGAGCACTAAATGGTGTATTAAATGTAATGAACTCAGTATCTTTAGCTCCTCTACACTGAAATCTAGTGCTTCCTGATAAGCCCACTGTGGAACTCACTAAAGGTTCACATAGCACTGAATCAAGTACACCAATTTTGATAAATCAGACAATTTTGAAATACTACTCAAAGGCTGTTTAAGATTCTTTTTTTTTTTTTAATAGGCTTGTGTGGATTTCCATTTACCACAATAAAGATCTGTAAAAAAGAGCATCTGTAATACATAATTAAAAAACCCCAAAAGTATATCCAAAGATGAATTTCAGACAGTAACAAATCAGGGTCTAACAAGGTTCGTTTAGGAAGAACAGCAGCACATTTCTTCAATGTGAGTATAACAACAGATTCTTTGAAAAGTCTGAACTATTGAACTAAATACATGTGCCTTGGTCCTGCGCAAAATTCTTAATTCCATTAATCACATTATTTTTCTAGAATGGATAAGCCTTATAAGATTTCTGTGAAGAGAACAGATGTGGTCACCCTAAGTTTTGTCTACCTCCAATTTTAACAAAATCTCATTTTTACGTAGAATCTTCCATTTGCTTTGGGCTCAGCTTCCACCATGACTAAAGCAAAAAAATGTCAAAGTTAAGCTATTTTTAACATCAAATAATACAGTCATTGTTAAAAGGTACATTCATAACGAAATAAATCTCATACATCCCAATTCCTCAAGCGCTTTATTACACATTTAATTTTATGTGCACTGGTAGTCCCTCTCAAACTTCACTAGGCACGAAATGATGCACCTGCTTGACTTGTAAGAAGTATCAAAAACTGTAAATATAATGCAACCATTTAATTATGTACATAAGGCAGCATGAATACCATATCCAACACTTCAGATGTCAATTTTGGAAGTTTTGCTCAGTTTTTCATTACTGTCCATCTGGTTCTGATTTACATACATGGTCTTTCACTTTAATCTTACCAGTGAACAATTAGTTGTGCTTTTGTCAAAATAAAACCTTATTTGCACCTCTATTCTGTGCTTTATCAGATCTTATCTCTATTTACTACGAGCATTTAATTAGCAACTTACAAGTTAAAGCCAGTTTGTGACGATGCATTTAAGAATATTACAAGCTTTGAAATAAAACCACGCAGAGATAACTGCCTTAGACAAAGCTAAAGAAATTAGCACACCCTTGCTGCTCCCGAACTGCACCAGCAACTTCACTTGCTGAAGACTTTTATAGAGCATTGACTTCTACGTTTTTTGCAAACGATGTGCCAAATCCTGTAGTCTCCAATCACTGGAGGCAAGACATTAGAGCTAACAAAATATTTGTAGTGCTACAATGTTTATTGCGTACAAAACAGGAGGTATATGAAATTCCAGGAGACAGCTTTGGTGTTTAGCAGGTTTAACTCACTGGATTTACCACAGAGGAGAAGGAAAGATTATATAAATGCAGACAGTGGGCTCCTAAAAGCCTCCCAATTTACCTTATAATACTGAAGATAAAAAAGGTGTTCTTAATTAAGTTGAATTTAAATAAAATAAAATAAAAATCTCTTTATTCTAAACAGTGCCATTCTTCACGGAAAGGGTGGTGGGATATTGGAATAGGCTGCCCAGGGAGGTGGTTGAGTCGCCATCCCTGGATGTGTTTAAGAATCACTTTGATGTAGTGTTGGGGGATATGGTCTAGGGGAGAACTTGTAGAGTAGGGTGAATGGTTGGACACTATGATCCCATGGGTCTTTTCCAACCTAAATGATTCCGTGATTAATAATCTGACAGACAATATTAAAATAAAGAGTGACCATTCAAATTCTTAAATAGAATTTAAAGTAGAATGACCTGGATCCCAATAGCTGGGAGTTAGAAGGTGCTCAGTGCTGTTAGGGAAAAAGAAAACAAAAATTATCCTACAATCCACCTATTAGATACCTCAAGTTTAGGAGTCTCTTATTGGTGCCTTGTTTAAAGATGTATAGTTGTATATATGCAAATTCCTGAAGCTCAAATACTTCACAAACACAACCCCCCTCAACTATAAAACATTTATTCTATTATTATATTTTTCTACATGCAAATGGGAAAATTGTATGAATTTACATTTTCCAAATGCAGGCATCACCATGGTACTGGAAATACAGGAAACAGTATCTCCTCCTCCAATTACATGTTGATACAGCTTTAGATATTCTTTTATAATTAACCAAACGAAACACTGTATTTTGTCATTTAAAGCAAATGAAAAACAACTTTTCACCTAAATTTGAAGCCAGCTATATCTCTCCTACAACATTAAAGCAGCAAGCCTTATAAAAGTATATGTCAAGCTGTACACTTGCCTAAAAACTAGGGAATTGTTACCTTTTTATTTAGCTTCAGCCAAGTTGAGTAGCCTTTGCTGTCCACATACTGTAGTCCAAAAAACCAGACTTCACGAAGTCCAACAGTTTTCACTACCTGAAGATAAATGATCCATAATCATCAGTAACCACTAAAACAGGATTTTTTTTTTTAATGGCAATGAAGTAACAGAAACCATCTCCAACTGCAAAATTATCATTTCACAAGAACAGTAGAATTAAAATAGTAGCAAAACATCAGGTTCAGGGAAGCATTCACCTCAGTTCTAAATAAACTCAAACTCTGTGCTGCCAGCCCACCTACTGGAGTGGGCTGCATTATTGCGTAGATCAAACTCAACACCTGAGGAATACAAGGTAGCAAATGGGACCCTGATATTTGAAAGCACGTCTGGGAAGTGATCTGAAGAGCTATGGTCAAGTAAAGTCCACTTCAAAAGAAGACATCTGGTGAAACTGTAATAAAGAATAATACTTGTGGAAAAGTATGAGGTAACGAGAATGAATCACCTCCTTCAAATATTTTTGAGATCTTTTAGGAGTCAGTGATAGAAAGGATAAGGATGATCTAGCTGATAAACCATACATGGACTTCCTGTAAGATTTCTGATCAAGTCTATCACCAAAGGCTACTAACAGAACCAAAACTCTCCTTGAGTACGGGGAATGTCCTTTTATAGATAGTTAAAAAGAAAGAAAAAAAATTAAACTGTTTTCACTTCCTAAAAAAAAAAAAAAAAAAGAATGAAACTGATGTGACAAAATCTGCTGTAGAAAAGCTTCCATAAAGATCTGTGAATGAACAATAAAAAAGAAAATGAAGCTCAATAAAAGATGATATTTAATAAAAACAAAATACTGTATGTAAAAGACAATTTTAATTAAGTGAATAAAGTTCTCAATGTAAAGAAAAAAAGGCAACAAAGCTGTCATATTACTATACACATCCATGGTATTCCCAAATCTCTAACACTACATATGGACTATTCACGTCAACTTAAAAAAAGGATGCTGCAGCACTGGAAATGTTTCAGAAACATTGAAAAGGACCATCAGTGACCTGGATCTTTTTCTGCATAACTAAGATGCGAACTAAGGCTATTGAGAGAGTAATGAGGAAAGGAAAAATATGAAAATGCGTCTAAAAAACTGGCACGGTGTAGAAGAAAAATAGAGAATGATTATTCATTATTTCTCATAAAGTAAGAATTAAGAGAATCAATAGAAATCATTAGATAGCAGGTTCAAAATAAACAAAAAGAAGCACTCTTACTACACAGAGTATAATGAAACTGTGGAACTATCTTACAAGTCTTTTCCATAGTAAAAGTATGCATAGATTCAACAAGCAATTAATCAGAGAGGTCCAGCAAAGATTATTTAATAGCTGTAAACTCTGGCTCCAAAAGATCCGGTATGGCAGTACTTACGTATGTTCTCAGGTAGGACCTTGCTGGCAAGCTGGCTTACTGAAGGCTGTTTTATGGAAGCATTCAGATGCATGTGAAGTAAAGAGAATTTTACAGACTGATCCTCCTCCATTTTAAAGTAGTACTATTGGGTTGCAAAATTAAGATTTTGAAAATTAGAAAATGTCACAAGACAGCTGTGCAAACTTACTTCTGATGCCTTGCATATTTGTATTATTACTTAACAACCATTCAAGTGTGCACATTTTTTCCTCCTCTACCCTTTCAAGATCCAAAGCGGAGAACAGATAATATTCATGGATCCAACCTGATTCCTTTAGCAAGTAGTTATTTTCTCCAGAATTCCTAAATCATTTACTTTAGGAACATAGGGAATGTTAAGAACAATTTAATGTTACTGGTATGGTCCCGAGTAACATTAAACTTAGTGTCTCAACACCAAAATTTCAGGCCTGCTGCTTCTTTTGTCACATATCTCCTACATGGTGCTGATGAGACTACTTATAGTGTTATCGGATGACCGAGAATGCTCTTTACTCTGCAGCTGTCCAAGTTGAGCCTTTGCACCTGATCAGCTTGCTGAGCTGCAAAACAAGTCAGTAAGAACTGCAGATGCTCAACAGCTCTGCCCATAAGGCATAAGGAGACAAGTGCTTATGCTCACGTCAAAACATTTTGCTCTCATCTGCTAACTACAGCCCTTCCACTGAGATGCACGTTGCACATTATTTAAATACAGACAACTTGTCTGCTGCAATGCAGAGTTACACATGTTTGCAAATCAACACTAAAGCCAGCTTACACATTAGCCTGGTTTACTTCAGACTACACAAACAAGGAAAGAGCATTGTCTATCGCTGCCTCTCAGCTCAAAGGAAAGGAAAAAAATTTTGGAGACTTTGTACCAAGTTAATATAAGTACTTATGCATTGAAGTGGTGTGACGTGAAAAATAAGTACAGAAAGAGAAACGCAGGAGTTTCATTCTGGCTCAAAAGATCCATTAATTGGCTTCAGGCAAGTCTTCATCACATCTGTAAAACAGACTTATCCACCATCACATCCTACAGCTTGACTACTAATAGGCAATAAAAACAACTTGGAGAAAAAAAAGCAACCAGAGCAGCAGATGTTCTGGCAAACCAAAACATACACATAAAGACAACATAGCAAGAATTTCACCGAGTCAGCTTCTGGAAGACCGTAAGAGAAGCTTCTGAGATATCTATAAAAGGACAGTGGGATAGAACTTTAAATAAAGGATACAACTATTCTTTCTGAATGGCAACTACAGTAAACCAGAGGTACTGATGCTCAGTGCTAACATCCTACTAAAAAAACCAACAAAACAAAACAACTCCCAACTATTACAACCGGTGTGTGGAAACATACCCACCACAGGGAGGTGGTTCCAGCAAAGTTACAGGTGCTAAATTTGGTTGACAAAAGGAGGAGAGATCCTCCCCTCACCCATTCTGACCACTGACAGGATAGACAGAAGGACTAAGGATAAACATGTTAAGACACTTTCTAAAATACAATTTTTTTTAAAAAATGGGTTTGTGTAGTACATAAGTTTCACCGTTTCACAATGGAAAAGAGACAGACACATGTCAGATGCTGATTTCTTGTCAGATAGCAGATGAAGATGATGAAACACACACACACGGAATGGGAAACAAATCAACAACTCCAGAAAACACCAATTAAAAGCTTAAAAGAACCACTGGCTAAAAAAAAAAACAAAAAAAACAATCCAAGTTTTTAAGTTTTTCACCAAAAATGTAGAGGAGCGCTAGGCAACAGCTACATTCACAGAGGTTATTTTCTGCAGGCACTAATCAACAACTCTGCTGTCACATCCACGATTTCTGCATAAACCTTGAAGACCAATCTTCTCAATAGAAATGCTTCTCAATTCTCTTTCTACAGCAACAGCAAAACTTTTGTCCGAAAATTTCATGCTGGTTTTGCAATGCAGTTCAGCTCTTCACATTACTTTGTGGAACCTGCATATGAATTTCATATTAGGCTGAAAATGCTTCTCTCCTTACACAGAACTACGTTGGTTAATTTTGCTTGACCTAACAAATTTTCAGTTTAAACTTCCAGAAGTTGATTTTAATAGCTGGTGAGATGTCAAATGCCACAAAGTGAACTGAGGAACAAAGGTGAAGAGAGCAAGAAAAAGAATTCAGAGCAGTATCTTTGTTCCCTGTTTGTGAATGCCACAATTTGGATGAACCTGATTACCTGGGCACAAGACATTACACAGCAGAACGTCACCGCACCCAATCCTGCATTGCAGGAGATAGCAAAGGTTGGCAAAATACAAGTAACAGCTTGAGACTTCTGTGCCACAGAATAATTTTTATTTGATAGTGGTGTTGGTTAGACAAAAAGCAGGACAGCCCCTTTCTTCAAAGCATCTTTGTAAGAGAAACAAAGTCTATTCCTGCGTAGAGGCTGAAGATACACTGCTACAGACATTAGAGAAAGGGGTGGAGGTAGAAGTGTTAAGAGTTATACAGTCATTTCAAACAAAAGTTGCAAATTATGGTTTGTTCATCTAAAAGGAAAAGCTCAGTGTTACAAAACAATGAACATTCTCCTCCTTTCAATTTATATACTAAAACATTTAATCAACTCTTAAAGGTCAGTTAGAACGTTAACAGTTCTTAAGGAACTCTTTCCATGTGTTACTTTTTCTTAATCATAGAATGATAGAACGGTTTGGGCTGGAAAGGATCTTTAAAGATCATCTAGTCCCAACCTCCCACCAGACCAGGTTGCTCAAAGCCCCATTCAACCTGGCCTTGATCACTTCCAGGGAGGGAGAACCCACAACTTCTCTGGGCTGCTTGTTCCAGTGCCTCACACCCTCACAGTAAAGAATTTCTTCCCAATATCTAATGTAAACCTACCTTCTTCCAGTTTAAAACCACCACCCCTCATCCTATCCCTATATTCTCTGATAAAAAGTTCCTCCTCATCTTTTCTGTAGACCCCCTTTAAGAATTGGAAGGTTGCTATAAGGTCTCCCCAGAGCCTTCTTTTTTCCAGACTGAACGATTACAATTCACTCAGCCTTTATAGGAAAGGAGCCTTAGTCCCCCTGATCATCTTACTGTTCCTCCTCTGGACCTGCTTGAGCAGGTCCATGTCCTTCTTATGCTGGGGGCCTTAGCTGGACACAGTACTCCAGATGGCATGCCACCAGAGCAGAGGGACAGAATCACCACATGCTGGCCACACTTCTTTTGATGCAGCCCAGGATGTGACTGGCTTTCTAGGCTGTGAGCACACACTGCTGGATTAGCAATGTGGCTTGATGATGGCTTAAGACCCATCAGTACATACTTTAAGCATCTATAGAGAGTGGACAGAAACAACAATTCTACTAGACAATGTTGGTATAGTTAAACTATTTTTGAAGAGTAATTTGGAATATTTCTGCATTCTTAACTGAATAGATGCATCTTGGATCTAGATAACATAGAGCATTTATTTGTTTCTTGAGAAAACCCAAATTTCCATATTCACAAGCTTCTGTTCATAACAGAAAAGGAAAAAAAAAGGCTAGATTTCCTTAATGAACTTTTATTGTTACTAAAGACTGAAAGCTATATAAATTTCTCATATGCAGTTACTACTATAATGTGATTAGACATAAAAAAAATACCATTAATTTTAAAGCAGTTCTATGTGTAATTCAACCAAAGGCTCACTGTTCACCTATTTACACAGAGTCATCTTCACATTTAACACATTCCATGAGAAGTAATGAGGAAGTTCAAACTAACTGAGAACATAGATTAGATAACATAAGGAAAAACATAATCTATACATAAGAACACTTCTGCTTTCTCAAGCTATGCCTTAATACCCACAATAGTTTCATGTGCCTGTACACACACATACACAGAGACACGTATAAGTTACCTGATCAAAGAGCTGCTTGCCTGTTGTATTGGGCTGGATGGCAAATTCCAACTCTGCATCCATTGTGGTTACTCTGACATTGATCTACAGAAAATAAATAGTTAAAACATACTGTAACAATGTAATGCTTCCATATGATGTGATTAGCCTGCAAGAGACAATATATGGCAAGTAAAATCAACGGTTTTAATGGTATTGTATACATAAAGAACACAGTAAATATAAAAATAGAAAAGTTGAATGTGCAAAAAATCTCATTTTTGTATTTAGTGTAAAAGCATATTTAGGATAATATGTAACAGCAGCTCTGAAGGTCAAACCAGGGAACAAAGTTCAAAATCACTTTAATGGGATAACTGATGTGGCTAGTGAACACTGAAAGAACACTGGACTATTCAGCTACTGGGTGCTATCTTTCAGTAGGCTTCCTAAATGTGTGCAAGAAATTCCCAGTCATCTGCATATCATTTTAAGGTAAAGAGAAGCAGCCTCCTGCCCTGACATTTCTAAAATTAAGAGGTTCATCAGTCTTAGAAGTATATAGGACTAGAATTTGTACATCTCAGGACAGACTAATAGCAGGTGTTTCATCGATGGAAGGATAAAGTATAGAGGTTATTTCCCCTTAATACTGATACCATTCAATTCCCTTACTACAAGACTGAAAACCCATCACTATTCAATGAACTTCCTCCTCCTGAAATAGAGGAACATTTTTGAGATGACTTCTGACAGTCACTGTTTTTATTTGTTCTAAAAAAAGCAGTCAAATATTCCAGGAGATAGCTGGAAGCACAACAATCTCTTCGAATTTCTTTTCAACTGGTACACATACAAGTGAGAATTCTCATGAAACAGAAGAAAGTACTAAATGCCCAGTACTGTCTTCTCACTGTTGGAGTGGTTTTCACATTTTATTTATCGTTACTAAACAGGAATCTGAAGTGCTAAATGTCAGATTTACTTTGCTAAAACTTCAAAAACCAGAAACATGAAACTTATTTAAGACACACAGATATATTCTAATTTACCTCTCTACTATAAAATATGGAATAGGAATATATTAGGACTTGTATTACAGGTTCTTACACTACTTGATATATGTCTGTGTAAACCTTTCCATCAACTGTTTCCCTAATTTTGCCACCAGGTGGAATACTTTGAGAAGTGAGAACCTCGAAAAGTCTCTGCAAGACAGAAAACAGAAGGGAGATCTACAGTGTGAAAAAGAAAGCTGGACAGAAGTTTGTCCCTGTGTAACAGACTAAGTTTGTTCACTCCTTTCTTCAGTGTCAAGGTAAACAACTTTGGGCGTGAGCTGGATACACAAGACAAGAGGATTGTCAGTCTGAGGACCTCTAGGTTATAGACATACAAAGAATATAACAGGGGGGTAGAAAACGTGTGTGTGTGTGTGTGCAAACGCTGATAAAGAACAGGAGTTGAAGGCTTTGGAGTAAAAGATAGTCAACTTTTATTGAAATAAATAAATAAATTAGAGGGTGTGCGTCAGGAGGAGGGAAAAGAGCTGTTTTCTGTAGATTCTCTCAATCTGCCCATTTTGAGGGGGAAAAAAAAAAAAAGGGCAGCATAGTCTCTCTAACAGAACACCCCATCTTTAAATGGCAGGTCTAACTTGCTGCCAGTTGCACTGGTTTAAGTGTGGAGGGGTTGCCCCTTAATTACAAGTTGTGTTTTTTTAAAGCAGTTTTTCAATTTTAAAAACTAAGCTTGCTTTAGGGCAGGTACAAGCAAGCAAGTTACAAAGGATAAGGCTAAAAGGTAACTTTATTAAATGCCAGAGCATTCTGTTATGTAACAGCACTGCTGCCAAAACAAGAAGCGTTACAGAAGATCTACGAAGCAAAGCAAGTCCATCTAATTGCAGGAGACTTAAGAGTTGCGGTAGAAACTCCTTACATGACCATTCTTAGAACAAATGTCATCTTCTACAAATGCAAGGATTACTACCCGAAAGTCTATGTCCCTCACAAGAGCTAAAATACCCAAACAGTAAAATAGATGTAATACAGAGGCAAACTTAATGCAGCCTGTAGATTCTGTTTGCTTCTGGACTTTATTGCTCTAGAAGATGAGTGCTGTAAGAGTACACCGCTGCTACACCTGGGATAGATACAAATACACACTAGGAGTACCTGGCCACTTACACGCAGTACAGTAACTGCATATGTCTCCAGCAATTTTCTTTGACCTTCTGATTAACAGATCGCCAAACTGCTAATTAATATTTACACTTTCAGTTCTACTAAGAAAGTTACAAATTAAATTATAACAATATGAAAATGTTCCCTTTTATGATACAAGTCATTTAAGAAGAGACAAAGTTACCCCCACACTAGATCATTTTCCTTCTGAAGACACTGGACTGACTTAGATTTCTGCGCACAAATACTGTGCTTTTACAACCTTCTAACATTTTTTCACAGCTTCAGCTATTTCCAGGCATGGAAAATAAGGTTACTTTTGGCAAAACCCGAGACTGAACCCAGGTGGTTTACGTATTGAATCCAAACCTTGATCACACAGCACACTCTCGATAAAAATCAAACCTCTGGAGTGAGCTGCACTGTCTGTAAAATACAGTTCTCCAACTACATTAAGAAGAGTCATGGGGGAACTTTCCATATTATAAGTAAGTCAGGGAATTGAGAAAACAGACAGAGAAATAAAGTCCAGTAGATTCAGTAATGGACTGTAACTCATGTAATCTGCTCTTGGGTATCCAGCTATTTTAAAGCAACGCTTCTAATGTGCCATTGGTGACAGAGGGAAACCATATGAACCACAAATTATGAAGACAGACACTAATCTGAGCATAATTACTCTAAACCAACTTTACCACATGAATAGGAAAACGGGAAGGAGCTCCTGCAGTGGTCACAAGAGAAATGTATGAAGGTTTCCTGTAGCAAGTGTGGTACAAGTAGTGTTAGCCTTACAAAAAGGCCCATCTAATACCTGACCTTGCTCTCACCAGCATTACCCATCTTCCTTCAAACTTCAGAAACTATGACAAAACACTAGACAAAACTTGGCCAATTACTTCAGCTGATCAATTGAGACAAATCCTGTTCTGCTGTGCACGAGCTCAGGGTAAAAGCTACAGCAAGTTTCATATGGTATATTCATACGTACTTTTGGCTGAACTCTAAGGATATGCCTTCTAAGGACCCTACTCTGATAAACTAATCAAGAACCTCTGTAGGTAGTTCTGCAATTCACAGAAGTATGCCTGAGCAAACATCTTTTTTCTTAAGGTTAAAAAATGGCTATAGACAAACATTGGTTTTGGTGCCACAATTTAACAATTTGTATCACTTATTACTGACCTAGAGCTCTCTATGCAAATATTAAACATTAAAATATCATGGTGGTCATGTCTGGGAAATACATAAAAATGCTTTTGTAGGCTTAGTAACTGGGTAACTAAGGCAGAGGATATAAGACCGCTTCTCAGCTCCCACTTTATATATATGACTATGCTAATGTTCAACTAATAAAGTCAGGACAAGAAGTGAACTCCTGTGCTGAGAAGAAGGTGGTATTAAAAAATAATCCCACAACCCATAGGCAAAACACGAACATCTTTAGGGTTTGCCTCTTTCTGGAAGAATTTAATCCCAAATATATTGCCTTTATGCAATCATACATTAAATTACACAAGCCAAGCATGTAGACAAGCAAAGGCTGCGTTTTAAAATATAAAATAAGATAAAGAAAAGATAAAATAGCTAATTAACCTACCCTTTTAATTTTTTTTAAGAAATTCTAAGAGAGGAAAAAATGCTTAGTATGAAGTTCTCTTCTGCTGGCTACCTTTAAAATAGCATTTTATAAACAAAGCTGCTGTAAGGGGATATAAACACAGTGAAGTCTAGCATAGCAAAGAAATTTGCTGGACATGTAGGAAAACACTACTGCAAGGCTCTATTTTAGAGTGCCAAATCTCTGTTTAGACTACAAATACCTACCTCAAAGTTTTTAAAGTGACTATTTAGCTTGGCTTGTTTGCCCATACAGGACAACACAAACAAGTGGCCAGGGACAGAAACATTCCATCATAACAAGATCACTAAACATTCAGAAGAAATTGTTACAAAAAAACCATACAGTTTTTCCTTCTTTCTGACAAAACTGCTTTGTCTCAATATCTGGGTACACATACATAAATTTTATTCCAATGGGAATAAACTTTTTGCAAATAATAAAGCTTTAAAGCCTTGCATTGTGACAGTTATCTATTTCACCTTACAGAATCATAGAATAGGTGGGGTTGGAAGGGAACTTTAAGTCATCCAGTCCAACCGCCCTGGAATAAGCAGGGACATTGTCAACTAGATCACTTGGCTCAGAGTCCTGTCCAACCTTATCTTGAATGTTTCCAGGGATGGGTCACCCACAACCTCTCTGGACAACCTGTTCCAGTACCTGACCACCCTCACAGTAAAGAATTTCTTCCTTATATCTAAATATCTACCCTACTGTAGTTTAAAATCATTACCCCTTGTCCTTTAACAACAGGCCCTGATAAAAAGTTTGACCCCATCTTTCTTTCAGGCCCCCTTTAAATACTGGACAGGCACAATAAAGTCTCCCCAGAACCTTATCTTCTGCAGGCTGAACAACCGAAACATTCTCAGCCTTTCTTCACAGAAGAGATGTTCCCACCCTCTGATCATTTCTGTGGCCATCCTCTGGACCCACTCCAACAGGAGGAGTTCTTATGCTGAGGACCCCAGAGCTGGATGCAGCACTCCAGGTGAGGTCTCACCAGAGCAGAGGTGCAGTATCACCTCCCTTGACCTGCTGGTCATGCTTGTTTTGATGCAGCCCAGGATACAACTGGCTTTCTGGGCAGCAAGTGCACATTGCCAACTGCTGTCCAGCTTTTCCTCCGTGAGTACTCCCAAGTCCTTCTCCACAGGGCTACCCTCAATCCCTTCATCCTCTAGAATGAATTGATACAAGGGGGTTGCCCCAGCCCAGGCGCAGGACCTTGCACATGGCCCTGTTGAACTTCATGAGGCTCACGTGGACCCATTTCTCGAGACTGTCCAGGTCCTTGTCATCAGAACTGATGATCAGCAGTCTGAGTTTGTCTCTGATCATTCTGAAGCAAGTCTGGTATAACAGTGTCCTGGTTTAAGAGGGAATAGAAAGGGAAGAATACGTACATACACATGTTGGTTACTCTTTGTGCAAGGAGCAACTGATGTTTTGATAACACTTGTTATCAAAACATCAATGGGTTATGAAGACATTTGCTAGAGCTCACAAAATAAAATTGCTTTAGATTGTTTTATAGGAACACATCTATTAGAGGATTTATCCAAACCAGTAAAGAGTGTAGTCAATGAACATACCTGGAGCAACAAACATCCATGTGCACAGATTAAAAGTGCACGTTTCAGATGGGTATTATATTTTTGTTGCATTCTTTCACTGCTTTAATGACTTGAAAAAAAATATATTTCTGCACTTCTTTGTGGTATCTAACTTCATCTGTCCACAATATAATGAGTTATTACAGTCACCACATTAACTTCTGAACCTCTCCTCACAGATACAGTCCATCGAATATGCACAAAAACTGTTTGCTTAATGGTCTAATACTTCCTATTACTGTACTTCAGCCATCTTTTGCAAGTGTTAGTCATGGCACTTCAGCTTTCATCAAGAAGCCCAAAATGAAGTAGGAACCAATATTTAGTAATAAGGTAATTTAAAATTACATGAAAAAAGGTTTCCAGTGATTTTGCTTTGGTTTAATAAATGCAATATGACTTGCACACAGAAACCAGAGCAATTCATATAAATAAGTATATAGTAGAAGAAGTTTCTTCCAAAAGTTTCTTCACATTAGTTTAGCTGATTACTGTATCATTTGCATATTAAATTGTGTTAAGCAGCAGTATATTGGTCTCACTGCTTTACATACTGTACAAATATACACAGCACACTCTCCAGATCAACCTCACAGACATCGGAAGAGATGCAAGAGCAAAATTAAGGTAAAAAGGTAAGAATTCAGCAGCATTAGGAACAGAACGCTACAGAATACTGGCAAATAGACTTTACTAATAGACAAAAAACCCTCAGCCCTCCAAACTGACAGCAGTTGTCTATTTATGCTGCAGAAATAAATGATATATTCAAACCAGGATTCAAATACTGCACTATGCATCTCAAAGATTGTCCTGTAAAACACCACCACTTTGGTCAAAAATTCATTTATACACTATTTCAATTCAATGACTTTACAGAAATTAACTCGATCTTGTAAATATTAATTCAAATTTCAAACATCCATATTATTCTAGAATTTGGTATCTACTCCTCCTGAATACACAATATTATAAAATGTTTAAGAAGTCTAAAAAAAGGATTCTTTTAATCTTAGTAACTTTGACCTCTACCATTTCTACTACACAGCCTAATGCTTTCTCTTTCGCACCTTGCAGTCTTGTACAAAAATGCTGCCAACTACCAGCAAAACCAGCTGATAATTTTAACTCTTACACCCTATAAATGCAACTAATATTTCAGTCAAAGCTGATCTTCTTAGCCTATGAAATGATTAACAGTTATGTAACTAATGATGCCTAATTTTAGTTTGTGTTTCTATTTTTAGTGAAGATCTGGGAGAACAGCGTACAGTTGAGAAACATTTTTTATCTGTTGTTTAAGGAAAAAGAACACTAAAAATAAGATTCAATAAATACTCCATTCTTCAGTAGGCAGGGAACTAAGCACACTGAAAACAGCACTATCAACAGCTCCAGTTTTGATTACAGCAGCAAAGACCTAATTAAACAAAGAAATCACCATTATTATTTTTCGATGGATCACAACAGAAGCCAAATGAAGCTTAATTTTGCACTGCTAGGCAGAATGGAGAATACTAAGTCTCACAACTATTTTTTTTTTACAAGTAGAAGAGATGCTGAGTAAACTGCTTGAGTGAATTGAAAGCCACTTTGTTACAAACACAGCCAAAGTGAACAGACTTTTCTACTGAAGCAAACAAACAAGAAAGTGTTTCAATAATGTATATTTTTCAGACACATTACCTTAGTACCTCAGGACAATACATCAAAGTCACTTTTATCCTTTCAAAACAGCATTTTCACTCAAGCTATTTAACCTAGTAGCCTTTAAGGGAGAAAATCCCAAACACATAAGAACAATGACCTTTTGCTACCACGCATAAGAAGATCACTCACAGCAGCATGAACCCTATTTCAGACTGAGACTTCTGGGAAAAATGAACGATCTTTGCTTTAAAATTCAGCTATGCCAAGACCCTTCACTGCTCTTCATTTATTTAATTTTGTCTGGAATACTACATAACTTTTCAATGTAAAAGCATAACAGTGAAGCTGAAGTCTATTCCATTGGGTTTTTTTCTGGGATTTAGTGTTTACTGATTTAATTTAAACCAATCTAGAGCTTAATTATTTATTATGCATAACAAAGAAAAAAATAATTCCAAAAACATGGAATTTACTTATAGTTGCACTGCACAGTTTCACATGTTTACAAGATGACAAGATTTTCTGAAAACTATCAGTTGGACCGTTACAGCAGAATCTGGAAAAATAAATAAATATACCTGAATAGGTCACAGTAACACATAGACCTATAGAATAACAGTGTCCAAATTGTCACCAGTTTTGTTAACTGGGTTTTCGTAGTTCTTATTCATGATTATTTCATTAGGTTTCAGGTTAAAAGACCTAATAAAACACTGACAACATTATTGCAACAGCTGTCACAAATACAGAACAAGAGACTGAAGCACAAATAGTTTCCAGCCGAGAAGTACACTTGGTTATTGTGGAGTGTCTTTAGAGACAACTGGTAAGAGCTACAGAGACTGTCTAGAGCAAGAGACCTTCTACAATCCAGTACTATCAAACCCTATGAGAACAGTAGGACTCTTCAAAGAACAATGTTGGATTCATTAAACATAACCAATGACAAGGCTCTTACAGTCTCCAAAGTGGGGGGGAAAGAGGGGAGAGGGAAAGCTCCAAGCAATCTACCATTTAAGAAGCAACCAGAGCAAAATCTGAGGTTTTATTTTTATAGGTAAAATTCCTTCATCTCTGGCTTCTTTGTGCTACTTCTTCGTTCACTGATTACAAGATATAATTACAGCAACCTGTAGCTTACAGAAGAAATCTATATGAGATTTTTTGAGAAATTTAATTAACTTCATTTCTTTTCTTAGTGTCTCCTTTCACTTGGCTTCCAAGATCTCGCATGCATGTACATAGTCAGGAGACATATGAGAACATCCCAACTTAGCAAGTCTTTATATAAAGCCCCTCAAAAAGAAAAGGAAAAAGGAAAAAGGAAAAAGGAAAAAGGAAAAAGGAAAAAGGAAAAAGGAAAAAGGAAAAAGGAAA